>JAAOOA010000099.1:87500-330000 GCA_012861695.1 Trematomus loennbergii
TGACTTGGTGTCTTTGTTATTTTTTGGATTCTTGTAAATCCTCTATTTTTGTTAAACCTTAATAAAACCGGTTTGTACATTTCGACCCAACTCCTGGTCTCTCTGGAGGTTTCTGAAGGTATCTGCTTGGTCTTAGAGTGAGGTAAGAACACCCTTCCTTGGAAAAGGCTGACATTAGTTGATAATTTGGATTTTAAATAGTTGTGTGTGTGTGTATGTGTATGTGTATGTGTGTATGTGTGTGTGTGTGTGTGTGTGTGTGTGTGTATGTGTATGTGTGTGTGTGTGTGTGTATGTGTATGTGTGTGTGTGTGTGTGTGTGTGGTGTGTGTGTGTGTACCTTGTAACCGCACTACGATGGGGATCTTGAGCTCCAGGTCTCTCACAGCGATGATGATGCCCTGAGCGATGACATCACACCTCATGATTCCTCCGAAGATGTTCACGAGGATCGCCTGGACCTGAGACACAAGTTAGTGTTAGCATTAGCAGCATCCCTGTTTGGAGCTAACTGCCATCTTTTGACATAGCTACGTAATGTATTTAATACCTTTAGTTACTTCACAGATGTGGATGAATGATGTGAAATATAATCAAGTGTTAAATCAGACTTCAGTTCCACCTGGAGTAAATCCACAAGCTACCCTGCAGTATACAAAGTCATTCAAACTAGCTGCACCTTTACCAGCTTTGAGAACACTTTCATGATCAATCATTATAAAACATATCATATCTATTATTCTGAAATGGACCAATCTGCACAACGACTATTTTACTGTCTTTCACTATATTTGATGAGAATACTTTTCTACTTTTACTTGAGGAACATTTTGAATGCAGGACTTTTACTGTAACAGAGTATTCCTACACTCTGGTACTTCTACTTTTACTCAAGTACAAGATCTGAGTACTTCTACTTTTACTCAAGTACAAGATCTGAGTACTTCTACTTTTACTCAAGTACAAGATCTGAGTTCTTCTACTTTTACTCAAGTACAAGATCTGAGTACTTCTACTTTTACTCAAGTACAGGATCTGAGTACTTCTACTTTGACTCAAGAACAAGATCTGAGTACTTATACTTTCTATCTATTAGTATTGAAGCTCAAGTGAGATGTTTCTAACATTAAATATAACAAACGTTTGTCCCTGAATGATTGATCAGTTTCTCTTAATAGCTTCCTCCCCACTTACCTTCCTGTCGGAGGTGATGAGCTTGAAAGCCTCGGTCACCTGATGAGCTGTGGCTCCGCCCCCAACATCCAGGAAGTTGGCAGGTGTGCCTCCGTGCAGCTTGATGATGTCCATGGTGGCCATCGCCAATCCTGCTCCGTTCACTGAGGAGAGACACCCAGAAATAAAGACCTCCAACAGGTGAGAGGCTTGTTGGTACACCTGAGACCAGGCCTGTGCTGATTGGCTGTTGGTACACCTGAGACCAGGCCTGTGCTGATTGGCTGTTGGTACACCTGAGACCAGGCCTGTGCTGATTGGCTGTTGGTACACCTGAGACCAGGCCTGTGCTGATTGGCTGTTGGTACACCTGAGACCAGGCCTGTGCTGATTGGCTGTTGGTACACCTGAGACCAGGCCTGTGCTGATTGGCTGTTGGTACACCTGAGACCAGGCCTGTGCTGATTGGCTGATAATTGATTACTCTCTCAAGGGATTTTTGGTGCCGATTGGTATCATTTAATTGGCAATAATCATTTAATTGGCAATAATCATTTAAAAACCTAAATGCCCTCCTCTTCCTCTGTATACCCTCCTCGTCCTCCTCCTCTTCCTCTCTCATGTCTCACCCAGACACCCGATGGATCCATCCAGTCCGATGTAGTTCAGATCAGCTTGGGCTGCCTGGTGGTCTCTTGGATCTTCTTGAGTCCAGTCCTGCATCGCGAACACCTTCTTCTGACGGTACTCTGCGTTCGAGTCGAAGTTGATCTTAGCGTCCATGCACATCACTGAGAGCACACACCACACACCACACACACACACACACACACACACACACACACCACACACAACACCACACACACACACACACACACACACACACACACACACCACACACACAACACACACACACACACACACACACACACACACACACACCACACACACACACACCACACACACACACACACACACACACACAACACACACCACACACACACACACACACACACACACACACACACACACACACACACACACACACACACACACACACACACACACACACACACACACACACACACACACACACACACACACACACACACACACACACACCACACACACACACACACACACACACACACACACACACACACACTAGCATCAGAGGAATATTCACTTCTTGCAGCAGCAACATATATTTGTGTGTGTGTGTGTGTGTGTGTGTGTGTGTGTGTGGTGTGTGTGTGTGTGTGTGTGTGTGTGTGTGTGTGTGTGTGTGTGTGTGTGTGTGTGTACCTGTTCCATCAGAGTCCTCCACCATGGGGTTGATCTCCAGCATGGAGGCGTCGTACTTGATGAACAGGTTGTAGAGCTTCATCATGCTCTGAGCTGCGTCGTCCACCAGAGCCGGAGGGAAGCCCATCTTCTGAGCCACCTGACGGAGGAGAAGGGGAGCATCTAGATTAGGTTTCTGACCTTTGACCCTGTCCATCACTCTCTCCTTTCCCATGGCAGAGGTCTACGGCTATCTCTCTTAAAGGTCTCCTCTTACACCATTTGTAGGCATATATCATAGGTCTCAGATATATATAAGGACATGTCTCTGAAGTGTCCTGCTCCAGACCCCAAACAGATCCTTGTAGCCCCCCCCCCCTCTCTTCCAGCTGTTACTAAAGACATGTCTCTGAAGTGTCCTGCTCCAGACCCCAAACAGATCCTTGTAGCCCCCCCCCCCCCTTCTCTGTCAGCTGTTACTAAAGACATGTCTCTGGGTCTAAAGCTTCAGAGAGAGAGAGTAGATCTCATCAGGAGAACTCTCCCATCAGAAACTCAGCTAAATGCTGCCGTGACTAAACTCCATATCATGTTCCAAACCACATGAAGGATTCTCTCTGAAACAGCATGGAGCTCAAACTCTTTCTCTCTCTCAGGTTTACCACAAGGTGACTTCCTTTTCATTTCCTGCTTCTTCACACATACTCTCTCCAGTACAGGTTAGCTCTGAGTGTTAGCATGCTAATGTAAACACAGACCATATTACTTCCAGAACACGTCTCATTGTTTCTGACAGCAACCTTTCTGATTGGCCCGTGGGTGTAAAGCCCGCCCACATTTTAGTAACGTCGTCATGACGCAGCAAATCTGGATCAGCTCCGTTGCTCCCCCGTTTTTAGAGATGTGGGTACGGAGGAAAAGAGAGAGGGTTTATTTCCTGATACTTTGAGAGTCTCCTGACACACCGGGGACACACCGTGGACACACCGGGACACACGGGAGACACACCGGGGACACACGGGAGACACACCGGGGACACACCCGGACACACACCGGAGACACACCGGAGACACACACCGGGGACACACCGGACACACACCGGACACACACCGGAGACACACCGGACACACACCGGACACACACCGGACACACACCCGACACACACCCGACACACACACCGGACACACACCCGGGACACACCGGACACACACCGGAACACACCGGGGACACACACCGGGGACACACCGGACACACACCGGACACACACCGGACACACACCGGACACACACCGGACACAACCCGGACACACACCGGGGACACACCGGACACACACCGGGGACACACCGGGGACACATAGTGATGTAGAGAAGACATCAGAAAGTGCATTTTGCATGATAGGTCCCCTTTAAGGAGGAGCAGCTCTGGCTCTTTGTTGCTGACCTGAGATAGACGTCGGGGAGTCTTTTTATCATAGGTCCCACTGGCGTACACTCTTTGGTCATGGACGACAGTTTTAGTTACATTTAGTGCCAACATGCTTTCAAAAATAATCAAATAAAGCTTTACAGACGATATAAACCGCCGAGCTGAAGCCTAATATCTACAAACCTCAGATGTTCAGACAAGCTGTCATCGTTATGAATAAAAAACACATTATCTGTCAAATTACCGTCCACAGTCAAAGGTATATTTATCACTAGAACGGAAAACCTGAGTGCTGCTAATGACAGCCGGCAGTCTGGAAATCAAAAAGAGGAGGATGATGGTTTTCAGAGCAGCTGGATATTTATTATGAGTTATAACGAAATGAAGGTGGAGGAATGAAGACTGTATAGAACATATTTAGCAAGATTTTAAGACTTATATTAAAGGTCACCTATCATGCTATTTCTAGGCAATAGCATAGGTCTCAGATAAATAAAAATATATAAAAAACATGTCTATGAAGTGTTTTGCTCAAAATACCAAACAGATCATTCTAGCCATGCCTCATATCCCTCTATTTCACTTCCTGTTTCTAAAGTGCTGATTTGGGGTATAAAGCTTTACAATTAAAAAGAGGGGGCGGAGCTTATGCGGGACCCGGCAGCTACTGTCTAAACTAAATACTGCCGTGATGAAACGCCATATCATGGATTATCAAGGATTGTCTCTGAAACAGTATGGAGCTCAAAGGCTTTCTCTCTTGCCGGTTATACCACAAGGTGAGTTCCTTTTTATTTCCTGCTTCTTCACACACATGCTCTCCAGTACAGGTTAGCTCTGAGTGTTAGCATGCTAATGTAAACACCGACCATATTACGTCCAAAACAGTCGGGCATTGTTTCTGATAGCAACGTTTCTGATTGGGCCGTGGGTCCACATTTCAGATATTACGTCATATCGGACGCAAATCTGGATCAGCTCCGTTGTTCCCCCGTTTTTAGAGATTTGGGTACGGAGGAAAGAGAGAGGGTTTTATTTCCTGACGCTGCGTGAGTTCCCCGACACACCGGGGACACATGTTGATGAAGAGAAGACATCAAAAGTGACTTTTGCATGATAGGTCCCCTTTAATACATTTAACTGTGTCATGAGGTAAGCATTTATAAAACTCCATTGCACTGATTTGTCTTACGTTGTTGTTATTCATTATTAGACGTGGACCCAGGGAGGAGAAAGCACGGTTTCCCATGCTGACCAGGGACAGCCAGGAGATTGGAGCTGTCTGACCTGAGTGTGCGTGAGGTATGGGAATTTCCTGGTGAGCAGGTCCTGTAGGTAGGTGGGGCCAGTGTGGTTGATGGCGTTGAAGACCATTACGAGGACTTTGTAAAACTGTTCCTATTTGTATTCATTGCAAAGACGGTATCTGAATCTGAATCAAACACTGCATGTTATCAGCTAACACTTTGGGAATCTATGGCACTTGTCTTCAAGGATTGTTTTTATTCTCATTCTCATTGTAATCCTTACAGGCTCTATTTGTTCCAAGATAAAAAGCGTCTCTGGGACCCTCAGGGTGAAACTTCAAGGTCGATGAGGGGGAGAGGTTTCTCGACTATAGAATGAATTCTGGGGGTTGGAGCTCAGACCACCCTGATGTACGTCTGAGAAACAAAAGCCTTATTATAATCTTTTTCTTTAGGAAGTGGAGGAGAGTCTACTAATTTTACATTATTTTATTCTATTTTAAATGTACATATTTTTCTGTTTTCTGCTACATACTGGAACTAGTTTGCTTTTTGTAGTAAGTATACTCCAAGTTGCATGGTTGAGACTTTGCAATGCCAAAACTACGATCTAGCTGTTGTGCATAACAGAGCCTTTGGTGCCATCTAGTGGCTGAAACTACAGCTTCTGGTTCCTCAGCCGCAGAGAGGGCTGCGCTCCAAAGGGTCGTCAACTCGGCCCAGAAGGTCATCGGGTGCCCTCTCCCCTCCCTGGAGGCACTGTACAGCTCTCGTTGCCTTAAGAAGGCAGTGAAGACCCTCAAGGACCCACAGCACCCGGGTAACGAGCACTTTGTACGGCTGCGCTCAGGCAGGCGCTTCTGTACCACGTCTTCAGACAGACAGACTCAAGTTTAGTTTCTTTCCCGTGTGTGCACTAACGCTGCTAATATTTAAGTTATCATGTCTTCTGTGCAATACGAGGGGAATCGTGCAATTTAATTCATTATTTATGTACATATTCCCTTTCATGTCTATTTAAGTCCCATTTCTTGTTTTTATATTGTCTTGTTGCGCGTTGGCACCTTGAGTTCACTTTGTGATGTCGTTGTACAATGACAGATTAAAGATCTTATCTTATCTTAAACGTGAACAACAGGGTGACCTTGTGTGTGTGTGTGTGTGTGTGTGTGTGTGTTGTGTGTGTGTGTGTGTTTTTCTCTGTGTGTGTGTGTGTGTGTGTGTGTGTGTTTTCTCTGTGTGTCTGTGTGGTGTGTGTGTTTGTCTCTGTGTGTGTGTGTGTGTGTGTGTGTGTGTGTGTGTGTGTGTGTGTGTGTGTTTTTCTCTGTGTGTTTGTCTCTCTCTGTGTGTTTGTCTCTCTGTGTGTGTGTGTTTTTCTCTGTGTGTGTGTGTGAGTGTGAGTGTGTGTGTGTGTTGTGTGTGTGTGTGTGTGTGTGTATGTGTGTGTGTATGTATGTGTGTGTGTGTGTGTGTGTGTGTGTCGGTCGTATGACAAAAAAACCTTTGAATCCTTGGAAAAAAACATCTGGAATAAAGAAAGTCTTAAATCGTGTCTTTGGGTAGTTAGAGGACAGAAGTAGAAACATTTATAAACAATATCAGTGCCACAGTACTCATAGTATAGCTTTTATAGAAAAACCTCTGATGAGAGTTCATGTTTGGGTTTTAAATTTGTCAATTGAAAATTGAAAATAACATCCGGAAAGTCATGAATCCTGATAACACATTTCTTCCGTCAGGCTGTGAGAGGAATGCAGTTTTCTGAGCAGAAGTGGAAGTTTTCCTCTCAGAGATTGGACCTGTTCGTTGTTAAGAAACTGTTTTCCCCTTCTGTGAATAACACCATTAGGCTACCGTCCCCACAATGCAACACAAACAGTCTGGTATTGATCGTACCTTGACGGCCTGCTCCATCTTGATTCCCTCCACGATGTCGATGGGTTCCTTCACGATGGCGTCAGGACTCTCCGCCGCCACGTCCTCGATGTTCACGCCTCCCTGAGAGCTGCCGATCAGAACCGGGCCCTGAGGGGAACACGAGGGGTTAAACTCTGATCATGAACAGACTCTCTGAATACTGCACGGATCAGAGGATTACAGATAGATTAGGATTTTAATATTTTTAAACACATGGTTTTGACTTTTTGTTTAATTTTTTAATTCATGATTGTGAATTTTTCTCTCATGATTTGATTATTGATCTCATCATTTGAATTTTTATCTGATGATTTTTACTTTTTTTCCCCGGGGAACACGAGGGGTTAAATTCTGCTCAATTCAGCAGGAAAATCCATGAAACTGTGTCATGGGATTAAACTCTGATCATGAACACATCATCGTGAGTCCCTCTGAATACTGCACGGATCACAGGATGAAGATATGCTCAGATGAACTCTCCTGATGTTTGAAATATGTGTAAAACACTTGATTTTGACTTTTTTTCTCATGAATTTGATCATTTATCTCACAATTTTGACTTTTTGTCCAATCATTTTTATAATTAATCTCGTGATTTTGACTTTTTGCATCATGATTTTTATAATTAATCTCGTGATGTTGACTTTTTGTATCATGATTTTTATAATTAATCTCGTGATGTTGACTTTTTGTATCATGATTTTTATAATTAATCTCGTGATTTTGACTTTTTGTATCATGATTTTTATTATATCTCATTATTTTTACTTTTAACTCGTGAATGTAATTATTAATCTCGTGATTTTGACTTTTGTCTTACATTTCATAAAAATATTTGTTATGATTTGAATTTTTCTGAGGAAATAGAAATAACATTTTCTTACAACTCAACTTTGAGTTTCTGTCCCATGATTTCAGTTAATAATCTCATGATTTTAGTTAATATCTCATGATTTCAGTTAATAATCTCATGATTTTAGTTAATAATCTCATGATTTTAGTTAATAATCTCATGATTTCAGTTAATAATCTCATGATTTTAGTTAATAATATCATGGTTTCAGTTAATAATCTCATGATTTTAGTTAATAATCTCATGATTTCAGTTAATAATCTCATGATTTTAGTTAATAATCTCATGATTTCAGTTAATAATCTCATGATTTTAGTTAATAATATCATGGTTTCAGTTAATAATCTCATGATTTTAGTTAATAATCTCATGATTTTAGTTAATAATCTCATGATTTCAGTTAATAATCTCATGGTTTTGACTTGTTAGCTTTCATGATTTCAGTTAATAATCTCATGATTTTAGTTAATCTCATGATTTCAGTTAATAATTTTATGATTTCAGTTAATAATCTCATGATTTTAGTTAATAATCTCATGATTTCAGTTAATAATCTCATGGTTTTAGTTAATAATCTCATGGTTTTGACTTGTTAGCTTTTATGATTTTAGTTATTAATTGCATGATTTTGACTTTTAATCTCATGATTTTAAATATGAATCTTTTGATTTTGAATGTCGTCTCATTGTTGTTATTTCTCATGATTTTAGTTAAACTCTTGATTTTGACTTTTAATCTCATGATTTTAAATGTTGATTTTGAATGTTGTCTTGATGATTTTTGTTATTTTCTAATGATTTTACAAAAAATGTATGTGATGATTTAAGTTTTTGTGAAAAGAAATAGTCCCCTTTTGTCCACATTTACACTTTAAAACAGATAAAAGGCTGCAGCCATATTGAAGCCATTGCCTCTGCGCGTGGAAGGTTATGATAAAGAAATGAAATGGCAGTCTCTGTGAAGCCGGAACAAAGTGAACTCAATGTCTGGCTTTTGTTCATCCTCACTCTGTTTCCTCAGAGTCGTCATCTCATCGTTATCTACGGCATTTATAATGTATGATAATGATGAAGGAGGATTTATAATGCACTGAGATGTCCTCATATTTCAAAAACCTTTAACAAGACAAAATAAATCCTTTGATCATCAGAGTCTTTAATGAATATAACTCGTCAGTGCAGCGCCGTTAGATTTTCTTTAAACACTAAAATGCTTGCAAATCACTCGAAAAGTTTAGACTGAGAATCAAATTTTTAAGAATTTTTCCCGATTCCCACTCAAACTTTTAGTCTTTCAAATGTTTTGTAGATACGAGGGCTGCAACTAGGAATACACAATAAACTGTGTATTCTTTTCTGTCATTAATTGATTAGTGTGTGTGTGTGTGTGTCTGTGTGAGTCTGTGTCTGTGTGTGTCTGTGTGAGTGTGTGTGTGTGTCTGTGTGTCTGTGTGTGTGTCTGTGTGTGTGTCTGTGTGTGTGTGTGTGTGTGTGTGTGTGTGTCTGTGTGTGAGTCTCTGTGTGTGTGTGTGTGTGTGTGTGTGTGGTGGTGTGTGTGTGTCTGTGTGTGTGTGTGTGTGTGTGTGTGTGTGTGTGTGTGTGTCTCTGTGTGTGTGTGTGTGTCTCTGTGTGTGTGTGTGTCTCTGTGTGTGTGTGTGTGTCTCTGTGTGTGTTGTGTGAGTCTGTGTGTCTGTGTGTGTGTGTGAGTCTGTGTGTGTGTGTGTGTGTGTGTGTGTGTGTGTGTGTGTGTCTGTCTGTGTGTTGTCTGTGTGTGTGTGTGTGAGTCTGTGTGTGTGTGTGTGTACCTGGTAGTGTCTCTCCATGGTGATAGCAAAGTAATACTCTCTGCGAGGATACCTGCGCTCACAGATGAACACCTGGTTACAGATTCTGCCCGCCTCCCCCGTCTGCTTCGTGTACAACTTCGACCAATCATCTGAGAGGAAATGTCCCGCGCCTCCTCGGGTCTGAGAGGAGGAGGAAGAGGAGGAGGAGGAAGAAATGTATTATATTCAGGATATAGCACATGTTGTACACCGAAAGACAATCCACAAAAAGTCAACACTTAAGCAAGAGCATTGTTGTGTTTCCTGACAGATAACTCACGAGTAAACGATCCTCACTCCGCCCTTCAGTCCGCCCTCAAAGTCCCCTTTCCTCGCCCACCGGCCAGAACCTGAGCTTTCACCACCAGTCCTTAGAACCTGAGAAACACACATGAAGCCGTCCCACAGTGGGTGAATGTACAGCGTTAGGGACACTGCAGATAGTCTGCCGTATTCATTAAAGACCCAAACACACATTATCACAATAACAGAAGTACACAACCATGATGTATTTGTGAGCTCCAAATACTAATGAGACTCAGATCTGGGCCTTGAGGTGTTTTATCAAGGGCGTTTAGTCCCGTAATGAAGGTTATTTAGTCAATATAGTTTGATTTACTCTCAGAGTTAACAGCCCTGTTAGTGAGCATCCTGAATCTGAGCATAAAGAATATTTTTGGGGGGCAAAACTATTCTTTTACCTTATGTTCACTGTGTTTTATATAGCGGCCAAACCAGAGATTACAGTATATTATCCTAAAACAAGTCACTAAGATAAACCTTGTTGGACGAAATGTAATGTGTTGATATTATAGCTTTTCTTCAGCCCTAAATGAGTTGGAAAGCTCAACAATAACCTCGGTCAAAGCTGAGGGTTTTCCTTTAGAGTGGACCTGTTCCTCTGCTGTGTAAAGGTCAGCAGAGTGTAAAGTGATCCTCTGCTGACTGAGGGCACTATTTTTAGACAGAGAAATCAGCAGCTGCTCAGACACTGTTTAAAATCGCTCACAAAGGTCGGCACATCTCAGAGAGGCTACCTTTAGCTTAGCGGTGGTGCCGTGAAGTCATGTGACCGTGCTGTAGTGACTTCACATCACCACGCTAAGCTAAAGGAGGCTAATGTTGGGCTATAAATGAACTACTGCACGGTCACATGACTTCACATCACCACCGCTAAGCTAAAGGAGGCTAATGTTGGGCTATAAAGGAACTACAGCACGGTCACATGACTTCACGTCACCACCGCTAAGCTAAAGGCGGCTAATGTTGGGCTATAAAGGAACTACAGCACGGTCACATGACTTCACGTCACCACCGCTAAGCTAAAGGTGGCTAATGTTGGGCTATAAAGGAACTACAGCACGGTCACATGACTTCACGTCACCACCGCTAAGCTAAAGGAGGCTAACGTTGGGCTACAAACGAACTACAGCACGGTCACATGACTTCACCACCGCTAAGCTAAAGGTGGCTAATGTTGGGCTATAAAGAACTACAGCACGGTCACATGACTTCACGTCACCACCGCTAAGCTAAAGGAGGCTAATGTTGGGCTATAAAGGAACTACTGCACGTCACATGACTTCACGTCACCACCGCTAAGCTAAAGGAGGCTAATGTTGGGCTATAAAGGAACTACAGCACGGTCACATGACTTCACGTCACCACCGCTAAGCTAAAGGAGGCTAATGTTGGGCTATAAACGAACTACAGCACGGTCACATGACTTCACCACCGCTAAGCTAAAGGTGGCTAATGTTGGGCTATAAAGGAACTACAGCACGGTCACATGACTTCACGTCCCACCGCTAAGCTAAAGGTGGCTAATGTTGGGCTATAAAGGAACTACAGCACGGTCACATGACTTCACGTCCCCACCGCTAAGCTAAAGGAGGCTAATGTTGGGCTATAAAGAACTACTTCACGTCACCACCGCTAAGCTAAAGGTGGCTAATGTTGGGCTATAAAGGAACTACAGCACGGTCACATGACTTCACGTCACCACCGCTAAGCTAAAGGTGGCTAATGTTGGGCTATAAAGGAACTACAGCACGGTCACATGACTTCACGTCACCACCGCTAAGCTAAAGGTGGCTAATGTTGGGCTATAAAGGAACTACAGCACGGTCACATGACTTCACGTCACCACCGCTAAGCTAAAGGAGGCTAATGTGGGCTATAAAGGAACTACAGCACGGTCACATGACTTCACGTCACCACCGCTAAGCTAAAGGAGGCTAATGTTGGGCTATAAAGGAACTACAGCACGGTCACATGACTTCACGTCCCACCGCTAAGCTAAAGGAGGCTAATGTTGGGCTATAAAGGAACAGCACGTTCACATGACTTCACGTCACCACGCTAAGCTAAAGGAGGCTAATGTTGGGCTATAAAGGAACTACAGCACGGTCACATGACTTCACGTCACCACCGCTAAGCTAAAGGAGGCTAACGTTGGGCTATAAAGGAACTACAGCACGGTCACATGACTTCACGTCCCCACCGCTAAGCTAAAGGAGGCTAATGTTGGGCTATAAAGGAACTAGCACGGTCACATGACTTCACGTCCCCACCGCTAAGCTAAAGGAGGCTAATGTTGGGCTATAAAGGAACTACAGCACGTCACATGAGTATTTTCCCAACAGTATCTGGTCACTGTCTCTCTCTCTGCTCACCGATCTCTTTGGCCACAGAGTAAGCTTCCTCCGAGGAGCTGGCACCAGGCCTATAGGCACCGAGACCCCGGCCTCCTTCAGCAGCCGATGCTCATGTACTCGTGCAGAGAGAGCTCCTCTGCTGCTGGGCAACATGGCCTCCCAGCACACCTGAGCAACCACCAAGAACCTGGAGCACAGAGGAACACCATTAGTATTTCAGATCAGCCTACTCTCTGTAGTGCTCCCTCTCACCTGTTTCCCCTCAATACTTTCCCCTATCATGCGTGTCCACTTTAATTGTCTTCTCCATGATGGTATGTTTGAGTTTTTATCTTGTTCTGTTGCTTTTACTCTTAGAATATTTAAAGGTCTCCTATCATCTCCTCTTCATCAATATATCACAGGTCTCAGATATATCCATGTATGTTTTGAGTTGCTCCCAATTGCCACGGTGTGTCTGTGAGTGAGTGAGTGTTTCTGTGAGTGTGTGTGTGTGTGTGTCTGAGTGAGTGTCTGTGAGTGAGTGTGTGTGTGTCTGTGAGTGAGTGTGTGTGTGTCTGTGAGTGAGTGAGTGAGTGTTTCTGTGAGTGAGTGTGTGTGTGTGTGTGAGTGAGTGTGTGTGGTCTGTGAGTGAGTGTGTGTGTGAGTGAGTGAGTGAGTGAGTGTGTGTGTGTGTGTCTGTGAGTGTATGTGTGTGTGAGTGAGTGAGTGTTTCGTGAGTGAGTGAGTGAGTGAGTGTTTCTGTGTGTCTGTGAGTGTGTGTGTGTGTCTGTGAGTGTGTCTGTGTGTGTCTGTGCATGTGTGGTGTGTGTGTGTTATCTTCCCTAGAGCAAGTGGTGCTGCTCTGCATGAATGGGTGAATGACTCGTAGTGTGTAAAGAGCTTTGAGACCTGATAAAGAGATATAATATAAGTACAGTTCCCATGAAGTCTTCTCTTTATTTACTTATTGTTTGTTTTTGTCTAAAGAGTGATATTACACTTATTGTATTTGACTTGGTGAGATGGGAATGTCATCTCCCTTATGTGTTGTTGTGTCCTTGTTTGTGTCTCAGTCTAAATCAACAAAACAACATCAAATAAACCGTAGTAAACAGCAGCAGTGGTGGTGAGAGGGTGCACTAGCAGTTTAAATCATGATAAATAAATAAACAAAAACACCTCCATGATTATAAATAATAATAATAATGGTGTGTTTAATCTGATGTGTGTCATTGTGACAGCATTAAAGAGATGAACACATTAATGCATCAATAACTAGAATACAGTCATTTAAAATATAGCGTGCTTAAATGGGCCAATCTGCACAATGAGTACTTTTACATTTGATACTCAAAGTATATTATAAAGCTAGCACTTTTATACTTTTGATTAAGAACCATTTAGATGTTTGAATGATGTTTGTCATTGTGACAGGTCAGCTAACGGTAGCTTCGCGCTAGTTAACATGTTAGCATGTTAGCCGAAACAACAAAACCAATGGAGAGAAGCTAATGTCAGATTTGACCCTGTCAGTTTCCCGGGTGGGTTTGAAGTCTTTAATGAAGGCACAGCGCTGTCAGCGATACCTTGCTGGAAGGACACAGGTCTCCTCTTTAATGTGAACTCACTCTTACCTTGGTGGCCGATCTGATGGTGCTTCTGGAGCCGGAGTTTCTCAGGCTGGCCGTCAGACGGCTGCAGATCAGAGACGACCCATGTCTCCTCAAGAGTAGATTATGCGCATGCGCGTAAAGTCCCCGTGTTGCCTTCAGAGCAAGTCGGAAATCATATAACCATTTCAAAATGAGTGAAAATACTCAGATCGTGTTCTTGAGTAAAAGTAGAAGTACTCAGATCTTGTACTTGAGTAAAAGTATAAGTACTCAGATCTTGTTCTTGAGTAAAAGTATAAGTACTCAGATCTTGTACTTAGTAAAAGTATAAGTACTCAGATCTTGTTCTTGAGTAAAAGTTGAAAGTACTCAGATCTTGTTCTTGAGTAAAAGTATAAGTACTCAGATCTGTTCTTGAGTAAAAGTATAAGTACTCAGATCTTGTTCTTGAGTAAAAGTATAAGTACTCAGATCTTGTTCTTGAGTAAAAGTATAAGTACTCAGATCTTGTTCTTGAGTAAAAGTATAAGTACTCAGATCTTGTACTTAGTAAAAGTATAAGTACTCAGATCTTGTTCTTGAGTAAAAGTTGAAGTACTCAGATGACTTATCCGAGCGGGGCCCACTTCAGTACCGGCCCAACGTCTTGATGGCCAGTCCGCCCCTGTGCAGCAGTCTGTAGGAGAAGGAGCTCCGTTGACTGTCCAGCTGCTGGTGGAGAGGATGGGTGGGGTTATCCATGATGGACAACAGCCTGTTCAGTGTCCTCCTCTCCACCACAGCTTCAAAGGGGTCCAGCTTGATGCGATGACTGACCCAGCTTTCCTGATCAGTTTATTGATCCTGCTGGTGTCACCGGCTCTGATACTGCCCCCCCCCCAGCAGACCGCAGCAAGAAGAGTGCACTAGCCACCACAGACTGATAGAAAATAGAGTCGGCTCATCCCCTTCTGTGCACAGCGTCAGTGTTGATCCTCCAGTTCAGCCCATTGTCTAAGTGCACTCCAGGTACACTGTAAAACCTGACAAGTTAATAGAACTCAAACGTTTTTTTGAAACTGATTACATCGAAGTTTTTGAGCAATACTTATACCTTAACTGAAATGTTAAAGTTAAGTATAATCTTATCAATTGAGTTCTATTTAGTAGTAATTTTCAAGGGACACAAACATTATATATTAAGTTTCTTTTAACTAAGAATTTGTGTTAACACTGTACATATAAAGATCAAGTATTGTTGACTTAAAAATGTTCATATCTTTTCAACTAGCTATTTTGTTAGCACAGTACATATGAAAATCAAATATATTTAACTTGAATATTTTTATTATCTCTAAATAAAAAACTTTTCGCTGCGATCATTACCTTTGCTAAGTTACATGTATTTGAAAACGCTGGGGGGTATAAATTACCTTGTAAAATGAATAGTCTAGTGTTTCAAGTTCAACGTAAATCCTCTATGCCTCTAAGTTAATAAAACATGCCCAGACTTGCGGTAAAAAAAAAGAAGAAAGAAATGCGCCGCCTGCCGCCATTTTAGGTTCGAATTTTCCAGAGAACTTTTGCAACACAACGTTCCACTTTGAGATATAACTTAAAACAATATAGAAATACTGTCTTACACGTAAGTTAAATCATTTTTCAAGTGAGGCAGATATTAAATGTAGGCTAGCTAACAAGAGCTCAAATCAAACTAACACACCATGCGACACAAAGTGCATTAGATGCAGAAATTAATAAAACATCATTTAAATACTGTGCAAAGGAAAGACGTAACTCACCAGAGTAGTGCGGCCAAAAAAAACAATAGTATGAAGCTGCAGCGTCGGAGGCCGCACTCAGGACCCTAGTTGTTTTGCAACATCGCCACCTAGCGGATTGGATGACCGCAAAAGTACAACCAGCGAGTATTGAGTCTCATACACTGCAAGTCTCTTTAGACATTGTAATGCTTGTTATTAACCATCTAAAAATGCATGAAAATATGTTTTCTTACTGAAATTAAATTATTATTATTAACAACAAGTTGTTGTTAATATGTTTTTGATTTTAATAACAAATGTATTTTGTATGTCAGATGTAAAAAGATAGTCTTTTATATTTGTCTTATCAAATTTGACATACAACATAAATATATATATATATATATATATATTGTAGTAATAATGATATAATCTATTTTATAATTGTCAATGTATATTGTATGTAGACATACATTTAGATGTATATTTTGTTAAAAGAAAACAAAACTGTTAATTTAGTTTTGGGAGAAGGGGTGGGGTTAAATAAGTGTAAACTCCTTTGAATCAATTTGATACTGCTTATGTTTCTACAGTATCATAATTCTCTTGTTTCATTTCATTATTATATATATATTTTTATTGTATTACACGTTCGAAATAAATCAAATCAAATGTGTCTTTGAAGAGGTGCTAGATTACTCAAAAACAACTGTTAGTGTGTTTATGCACCAGGCTGCAAAAGATAAACATGCAATTTGACGAGAGGGATTTCAGTGCAGAATACATTTGTATTTATTGGGCACTGTGGATTCTTCACTGGGGTGAGGCGGGGTCTGCTGTTCCCTCAATCACCAGACAACAGCCCAGCTGAAGCCCTCTTCTGAGTAAAAACCCTGTAATATTCCTCGCCGTCCACTTCCCGGTAGCCTGTGCCAACGTCCTTATACAGGTTGTCACACTGAAAGCACCTGGAAATTTGGTATTCCTTCCGAAATTCCTTTTGTGTCCCTCTGAGAAGATATTCCAGTTGACGACACCTGAAGTAGAATGTCATAAGAAAATTACAATTCAGACAGAAAAACAACAAAACCTTCCTTAATTTAGCTGACCTTACTCTTAGTCAATCAACTTCATAATACTAGGATAGGAGAAGGCAGAAGTAAAGACACTTTATAAACTTACTGTCAAGCCAGTTGAAGTGGGCTTCCTTTTGGAATGACCCCTGGCTCACGATGTATTTAAAGCTCTTGCAGGTAAGGGCTAGCGTGCAGATTGCAGGATCACCATCCTCAAGAACGACAAATGTAAGGATCCTGCGGAGTATGCCTTCAGGCAGCTGTAGATATAAAACACGATTTAATACGAATTCCTTTCAAGCTACATTGTCTCTACTGTCAAAACTAAAGTAACGGACCGTCTACACAGCAGCGTTAAAAAAATCTTGGAGGTGGGCGTATCTGAAGCTTGAGGATTTTTTGCGAGCAACGCGACCAACAACCAATCACATGAATCTCCCGCCCGCGACATACGAAGCAAAAAAGCCCGAAGTAAACTGGATATAAACTCCCCAAACAGGAGAAAACCTACCACTGTCTCTGCCACCTCCCTCCATGCCTGGCTCCTCCGGTTTGTATCCCGGTAGGTAAATAGGGACTGGTCATAAAGCACCGGGTGATTCCCTACCGCTCATTTCTCCTCCATGTTTTGGAATATGAGGAAATGACCTGCGGTCTGTCTCTCCCAGCATACACGCCGTTTGATTGGCTAGAGCTTGAACTGTCAGATTTGCGTACACGGGATTTGATTGGCTGACGCTTCCACCTCAGCCTCAAAAGTTGAACATTGTTCAACTTTGAATCCTGAAAATCCTGAGAATCTCCGCTCGCCTGCCCACAATGCATTTCGGCGAAAAGTGAGGGAAAGTGACGTCACCCCATTCAAAGTGAATGGGCAGAAGCGTTTCAAGATTTTTTTAACGCTGCTGTGTAGACGCACCGTAATTGTAAATACATGCCTGCAATATGCCAATGGCCACCTTCTCCTGGGAGATATCCTTTCTGGCGCTCTGTCGTGGCACTCTGTCGTGGCACTCTGTCGTGGCACTCTGAAAACTGGCTGAAGGGTTCCCTCGAGCAAGCTTCTGGCCTCCAGAGTCCAGAAGGCAAACCTTTGGCCATGACTTTGAAACAATAAGAACAAGATGTAATCTAAAGTATTGCATAGGGAAAGGCTAAGGCATTGGTGCACAATTGATATGCATTAATAATCTCAACAGATATTGCCATCCAGAGTCTTACAGCTTGTTACTGATGGGCTACTGATCTGTAGATGGTTAACCTAATATAACTAACAGATGTTCTATTGACATGCTACTGAGTTTGTTGAGAGATTGTAGATAATCTACAAGTGACCCTCAAAATTAAGTGTTACTGAAATTAAACACACATATTGTTAAGGGCTTTCATACCCTTGTGTTTCAAAACGCTCCATGAGAAGAAGACACCACCACTTCCGAATCAAAGGCATGTCCATCTGAATGAAATGTGAAAGTGACAAAGACATTTTTTGATTCACAATGTCCATAATAAATCATTTTTCTTCAAGATGAACAGTATGATGAAACATAAGCAACACTTTAATTAGGCATTTACTTCTTTGTTAAAAAAAAATCATAAACTAACCTCCTGGAATTCAAACCCGGCGCTTGTAACAATGGATAGAGTATACTGGAACAAAGAAGATGGAAAACAAAGCATTATATTTACAATGTTTACAGAAGCCTGCAAACGTACCAACTGATACCATAAGCATCAAAATCCCACAGTCATTTCCACAGATCTGGCGTGGCAAGCCCTAAAATCAACAACAACAAAAAGATAACATTAAATACATGACTGATAGATAAACCCCAAGTCTTCTCCGTCACATGATGATGTTTACATGATGTGCAGAGTACGGGCAATAGTCATTTATCTTTGCAGTAGCTATGGATTTATTATTAATATTTTTGTGCATTCACCGCAATATCATGCCCAGTCTTCTCAGTCCAGCTCCCTGGATCAATCAATGAGCAAGATTTCTACAAGACAAAAATGTAAAGATTAACAAAAAGAAATTTTGGAATTCATAATGTTAAAGTTATTTGGTACTTGTGCACATAAGTCTACAGTAGCTGCCACATATCTTTGTCAAAATTGACTTGCAGTACCGGCATGAACAGATCTTTAAAAAGATAGCAATTATTTCCTAAAATCAGAGAAAAGCTCACACATCAGAGAAAAGCAATATCAAATCATTTCAAACAGATATATGTGACAACCACTGAGACATTAGGAACCAAAACATACCAGTACAGGCTATAGGAACGTAGCCAAAATGTAATGTGCCATATGAACGTGGCGAACAGTATGTCTCATCTGTTGACCTAAAAATTGCTCTGTACTCAGCATCACCAAACCCAGACTCGTGCAAGGTGTACTGCGAGTCTAAAAAGATCATCTCTCTCCGGAGTAGGGATGGGAATTTGAAAGCAATGTATATTCGAATATTCGACCCCCCAAAAAACGGTTAACCAGTTAACCGAAATGAACATATCCTATAAAAAAAAAATTGGGTCAAAAAAAAAATTCTAAATTTTTTCCCCAAATTTTCAATAACTTTTGGAAATAAATAAATACATGTTCAAATAAGTTTAGAAACCATGTCGAATTTGTAAATGTATTGAACTGGTGATCACAGTTTGACAGCTATAGGCCTACAGCTTTCATGTGCAGAGGCGATTCAATCAGGCCAGCTGTAGAGAAGACCCTCTCAGCTGGAACGGAGGTTGCGGGTATAGCAAGGTATAGTACGTATATATATGTTTAATTTGGCATAGTTTGCACTCTACACCGCACTCACTAACCTGGTCGAAATATTTCCACACATTACTCCTTTTTGACGCCATGTCTGTTGTGTAGGACTCTCCCTAGATTCCACCGGGTCCGTCTGCGCCGCGTTGCGGTTTTGGTCCGGCCTTCTCCGGCGTCATACCCTACCAGGCGCGTTTCAGAAGCATTTCAGAAGCGGAGCGTCTTGCCTGCCGGCTCGCAGTTTTTGTTGATTTGGGCATATTTCCTGGACAGGCTACTTTGTACAGACAAAGTTAATAATAACTGTAATATTCCAGTTATAAACGACATGAATCAAAGATGTGTTGCTGTATTTTAGTGGTAAAAAAATGCATTCATCATCATAATTATTCTATATATATATAATTTACACAGTGCCTGTAAACCGGAGGAGAACGCTGGCATTTCTCCTCCTACTTGAAAGACTACGGAGGGATAGGGTCTGCAAAATTGTTTGTGTGTATATATATCTATATATATATATGCTATATATGCTCTGAACGTTCCACTTCCTGCCTGCCCGACCTTACGTTACGGCTGCGCCGCGAGAAAAATAGGATTCGATCCTAATTTTAGAGGAGCCCTGCGCCGAGCGCTTCTGGGACGCTTCTGAGCCGTAACGCGCCGCGTGTGGTGGAATAGCACCATTGACTAGAGTGGCCGCGATCGCCGTGAGCACCGTGGCGCAGCCGTAACGCGCCCGTAACTAGGGGTAACCCCTAGATTCCACCGGGTCCGTCTGCGGCGCGGTGCTCACGGCTCACCGGCACATTGCATGCAAGAAGTTCCATATGTTAACTATGAAACAGTTACTGGGACTGGTGCAGCCAGGCGATTGGTTCACAATCACCGTTGACATCGCTGATTTGCTCCCCAACGGCGCTCACAACAACAACGGGAGACTGCGTCGGGTCGATGATCGTGTTGCTTTTAATCATACGAAGCCAGATTAAATTAAATAACTACTTCTCCAACCTTATACTTTTCTCCAGAGTGCCGTGGTTCATTGTTTATTAATGTGTTTCAGCGGCATTTACCGACCGCTGCAGTGCTGCTGCTCTTCCACGGGAGTTTATTTATTTAGCAGGCTTATTCAAAGGGTGGTTTGCACATTTATGGATTTCATCCACATTTGTATTAACTTCAATTTGATTTCTTTCTCGGTGAGGACTAGGCTGCAGAAACACACATAAACACACACAGTCATACGGGTTGATTTCAGTCGTTTAATTAACTGCAGATGGTGCGTTCAGGTGTCTTTTTTGCATTAAATGGCTTATCGATCAACAGTTAGAACTTATTTAATCAAAATGTTGCAGCTGATTTGTTGTTATTTACCTGTCCTTTATGACTATGACTAAATGTGTGTATGATACGAATACCACCAGCTCTACACAGTATGATCATTAAAACCAAAGTTTTTAAAGTAACAAGAAGTCTGACTTCAATGTGTATTTGTTCTCAGAGCCAAAGAATGAAACCCCCTAAATCTTTCCTTCTGAGTTTAAACTGACGTTATTGAATCATAACGTCAGATATTAAGGATTCACCTGAGGGCCGAGCTGTGGTTCAGAAGCCAGAGCTGAGTGAGATCTCAGGTTGCACCATGTGTCAGACAGGACGTGTTTTAACAGACGGGACGTGTTTTAAACAGACGGGACGTGTTTTAACAGACGGGACGTGTTTGAACAGACGGGACGTGTTTTAACAGACGGGACATGTTTTTACCAGCTATCAGATATCACATGGAGCTTTATCGCTGTCAGTGGCTGATAGCAGAGCTAAAAGGTGACACGCTACACGCTGCGTCCATGGCATGTTTTATTTCAG
Source organism: Trematomus loennbergii (assembly GCA_012861695.1). Classification (NCBI taxonomy): domain Eukaryota; kingdom Metazoa; phylum Chordata; class Actinopteri; order Perciformes; family Nototheniidae; genus Trematomus; species Trematomus loennbergii. The sequence continues at coordinate 108,939 of JAAOOA010000099.1, forward strand.
ACTAATGGAACAGAAACATTTAAATCCACTTCAGGAGTTTATTTTAATAACTTTGTCTATTTGTTGATCTCTCCTAATTCACTCAAAGTTAGAAAAACATAATGCCTCATTTATAAACTTTACCTGTATTAACACACACATGTAATGATGATTTTACTGCTTTTTACACACACATGTAATGATGATTTCACTGCTTTTAACACACACATGTAATGATGATTTTACCTACAGTATATAAACACGCACCTGTAGCAATGATTTTACCTGTAGGGATGATTTTACCTGCATTACCTTACACACACACCTGTAATTATAATTTCACTTGTTTAAACACACACCTGTAGTGAGGATTTTACCCACATTAACACACCTGTAGTTATCTGCATTAACACACACCTGTATTGATATATTTACCTGCATTAACACACACCTGTAGTGAAGATATTACCTGTATAAACACACACCTGTAGTGATGATTTTACCCACATTAACACACCTGTAGTTAACTATTTACCTGTATTAACACACCTGTAGTGATATTTACCTGTATTTACACACACCCGTAGTGAATATATTACCTGTATAAACACACCTGTAGTGGTTTATTACACACTATGTGTGACGTATTTACCTGTATTAACACATCTGTACTGATGTTTTAACACACACCAGTAGTGATGATTTTATCGGTATTTACACACACCTTAAGTGATGATTTACCTGTATTAACACACCTGTAGTTAACTATCTGTTACGGTTTTGTATTTATGTTTTCATTTTCCACCTTTTGTTTTGAAATGTTTTCCTCCTTGTGTCTTCTCTGTTCCTTCTTCCTGTGTTTGCCTTCCTGTCGTTAGTTTCCCTGGTGTGTCTGATTGTCTGATTGTGTTCACCTGTTGCCTTGTGTTTCTGCCTCTCTTACCCCAGCTGTGTCTTGTCTTGTGATTACCCCTCCCTGTATTTAGTCTTGTCTTCCCCTGTGTGCCTTGTCGGTTCATGTTGGTTTTTTCCTGTCTTCCTCCATGTCAGTCACGGTTGTCTCTCCTGTCTCCCTCCATGTGGGTCACGGTCAGTTTTTTGTACAACCCATTTGTTTCATGCCTTGTTTTTGATCAGCTTTTAAAATAAAGCTCGCTTTTTGTTACGAGACCTGTTACCTTTTTTGATAGTCTGCATTTGGGTCCTACCCTTCCACGCATTCCTAACACTATCTATCTGTATTAACTAGGGCTGTCAGTCGATAAAATATTTAATCGCGATTAATCTCATGATTGTCCATAGTTAATCGCGATAATCGCAAATTAATCGCACATTTTTTATCTGTTCTAAATGTACCTTAGAGGGATATTTTTCAAGTTTTTAATACTCTTATCAACATATGAGTGGACAAATATGCTTTATATGTTTGTTTATTATCATTTGAACAATGACAAATATTCTCATGAATATTAAACACAACAACCTGAACATTACAAATATTCGCCTCAATTCAACCTGGAAACCTCTCTCATACAATACTGTGTGTGTGTGTGTGTGTGTGTGTGTGTGTGTGTGTGTGTGTGTGTGTGTGTGTGTGTGTGTGTGTTGTGTGTGTGTTGTGTGTGTGTGTGTGTGTGTGGTGTGTGTGTGTGTGTGTGTGTGTGTGTGTGTGCACCTCATACATTGGAGCTATGTGCCGCTCAAGGCATATATGCTCGAACGTGTGCTGCCTGGACGCTGCAATCATGTAGCGCGTACTATCCGTGCTGAGTGAGCTGACTTTTCGTACAATGTCCCACTGTCTGGCTACCTGCAAAGTCAAGTGCTCGGCGCAGTTGTCGGCGAAATGTCCTTGAAACAGCTCCTTATATCCATTAGCGCAGCTAGCTAGCACCAGATGCTAACAACAAAAACACGTAAGGTGTGCCTTGCTCGCGCGAGTCGCGCCACCATACACACTCCCTCCCGGTCCTCCCGATGGCCAGTCCGGGCCTGCCGGTGAGCGTGGAAGTGGTCTGCCACAAGCGGGCAGCAGGAGCGGGGCTGTCAGCATCAGCTTGTAGATGGTGTTTTAAAACTCGATGCGCTCTGAAACTACGGGGCGGCGAGGACAAAAAATACACATGCGTTAATCGCGTTAAAATAATTAGTGGCGTTAATTTTTTTGGGGTCAACGCGTTATTAACGCGTTAACTTGACAGCCCTAGTATTAACACACCTGTAGTTAACTATCTACCTGTATTAACACACCTGTAGTTAACTATCTACCTGTATTAACACACCTGTAGTTAACTATCTACCTGTATTAACACACCACCTGTATTAACACACCTGTCTCTCTCTCTCTCAGGTGAAGGTCTAGTTTCAGAACCGCAGGACGAACGTCAGATGTTGGTGGAGAGTCTCCTGAAGCGCTGCAGAAGAGTCCTCTCCTGCTGATGTTCAGGTGATATCAGTATGTAGTGTCTCTACTTTAAAGAGTCCTCTCCTGCTGATGTTCAGGTGTATATCAGTATGTAGTGTCTCTACTTTAAAGAGTCCTCTCCTGCTGATGTTCAGGTGTATATCAGTATGTAGTGTCTCTACTTTAAAGAGTCCTCTCCTGCTGATGTTCAGGTGTATATCAGTATGTAGTGTCTCTACTTTAAAGAGTCCTCTCCTGCTGATGTTCAGGTGTATATCAGTATGTAGCGTCTCTACTTTAAAGAGTCCTCTCCTGCTGATGTTCAGGTGTATATCAGTATGTAGCATCTCTACTTTAAAGAGTCCTCTCTGCTGATGTTCAGGTGTATATCAGTATGTAGTCTCTACTTAAAGAGTCCTCTCCTGCTGATGTTCAGGTGTATATCAGTATGTAGTCTCTACTTTAAAGAGTCCTCTCCTGCTGATGTTCAGGTGTATATCAGTATGTAGTCTCTACTTTAAAGAGTCCTCTCCTGCTGATGTTCAGGTGTGTATCAGTATGTAGTGTCTCTACTTTAAAGAGTCCTCTCCTGCTGATGTTCAGGTGTATATCAGTATGTAGTGTCTCTACTTTAAAGAGTCCTCTCCTGCTGATGTTCAGGTGTATATCAGTATGTAGTGTCTCTACTTTAAAGAGTCCTCTCCTGCTGATGTTCAGGTGTATATCAGTATGTAGTGTCTCTACTTTAAAGAGTCCTCTCCTGCTGATGTTCAGGTGTATATCAGTATGTAGTGTCTCTACTTCAAAGAGTCCTCTCCTGCTGATGTTCAGGTGTATATCAGTATGTAGGTCTCTACTTAAAGAGTCCTCTCCTGCTGACGTTCAGGTGTATATCAGTATGTAGTGTCTCTACTTTAAAGAGTCCTCTCCTGCTGATTCAGGTGTATATCAGTATGTAGTGTCTCTACTTTAAAGAGTCCTCTCCTGCTGATGTGCAGGTGTATATCAGTATGTAGTGTCTCTACTTTAAAGAGTTCTTTCCTGCTGATGTTCAGGTGTATATCAGTATGTAGTGTCTCTACTTTAAAGAGTCCTCTCCTGCTGACGTTCAGGTGTATATCAGTATGTAGCGTCTCTACTGATGCCAATATGTTCCAGAAGTAAACAAAGGATTTTAATGGAGGCGTTTCAGGATGTGTGTGGGAGAGATTTCAGCCTCTGCAGACCATTAACATGCACAAAAACTTATATAGCACAATACAAAGCGCAATAGGGCCTCTTTAAATGTGCCACTGTGGAGTGGAGAAGACTCACTGTGCGATCATTGCTCGGTGCTATTGGCCTGGCATGGAGAATGACATACGCAAGAGGGTGAGTTGGTATCTTCAAAATAATGTGGTGGAATACACATTCAGGTTCAAAAGAGAGGACAGAGGAGTGTAATGTGTATTTAAAAATTGTTGATGCTGTATGCGCAAACACCCTATCAGTTTAAAATATAATATAGCACATTTATTTGCACTACATATTTGTCATAACTTTGAAATGATGTTTGTCTGTTTCAGATTGCTCAGTGTCCACAGTGCCAGGCCAAGAGAGCCAACGTGAAAGAAAAGCTGGAGTCCGATAGAGGTAAAATCAACAATGGCATACTGGTATTGTCAGTGTAGAAACACGTCAACAGTGATTTACTGTAATGCTCATGTCTTTTTTACCCCCAGGTTACGGAGCCTTTTGAACTGGTTGGGATGGACTTAGTGGGTAAACTCACAAACTGATGGTGGCAACCAGTACATATGTGTAATGGTTGACTATTTCACCAAATGGGCAGAGGCCTACCCACTTAAGACTAAAACAGCAGAAGAGGTGACCAATTGTATCATTGATTTCTTTTACAAATGGTGCACCTCAAAGACTGCTAACAGACCAGGGCTCTGAGTTTTGCAACAAGGTATAGTGTTGATGCAGTATGAATCCCCAATATGTAACTGTAGTTGCTAACCTGTTTGTCCTAATGATAATTTCAAGGTCAACTCTGGCCTGTGTGAGACGCTGAATATAAAAAGAAGCCTGTGCTCCGCGTACCACCCACAGACCAATGGCCTTGTGGAGAAATTGAATGGCACTATTCAGAGGTATTGCTTTTCAATATCTGATGGAATTCACGCTCTTCATAGAATAACAAACACATTTCCTAATGACTAATGATATGTTGCTTTATCATACATGAGAACCCATATGCTCTCCTGCTTCCTCATACCTATACTTGAATTCTGCATTTTAAGGTCGTTGAACAAAATGGTGGCTGGTCACCCCAAACGCTGGGACCAGGTGCTCCAGTCCACCATGTTTGCTCTTCGGACCAAAAAGCAGCTGACCACTAAATACAGCCCCTACTATTTAATGTATGGGAGGGAGGCTAGGTATCCTTCAGAGGTGCCAAAGGAGTACCTGGTAAGATGTTCTAATGTTGTCATCCTTTTCAAACGTTTTCATTTGGATCATCTGCCTTCTAACTGTCATTTGTTGCAGGTCAAAGAAGAGAAAGTCAGCAGCCTGGTCGAAACGGAGGAGATCCATGAAGGCTTGAAGAAACAGGAGGCTGTATTCACAGAGGTGAAACATAATATGAAAAGAAGCCAGGACAACGTCCGCAAAAGTAAAGTGAAAAAGGGCCAGGAGGACAACTTCCAAGTAGGGGATCAGGTGTTGCGGAGGAACGTGAGACAGGAGCAAAGGAGGGGAGCAGGATGACTGTTGGGACAAGGAACTAGAGGGGGAAAGCTGGAGGATGAGGTTGGGACCCTACATCATCCTGGAACTAGAGGGGGGAAAGCTGGAGGATGACTGGTTGGGACCTACATCATCCTGGAACTAGAGGGGGGAAAGCTGGAGGATGACTGGTTGGGACCCTACATCATCCTGGAACTAGAGGGGAAAAGGCCATTGTTGGTAAGGGTGCAAAGAAGCTGCAGACCAATATTGACCATTTGACACATTATTTCCAGCCAGAGGAGAGGATCCCTGCCAAACTACAAAAGTTGTCCGATCCCTCTCCTCTGGCTGGTCCACAACACACACAGAACACATCCACACACACAAACACACCACCACACAAACACCACAATGGCACCTCCATCCATGCCGAAATGGCACCAAAGAATCCTGAACTTTGTAAGTAAACAGACAGAAAGTACACTCCAAATGATGCATTTCACAAATAACTGCCATTGCTATATTTACAGTAATTCGACAAATATGGACAGGGAGGAGAAAGGACACGCTGTGGTGCAAGTTTGGGCCATATAAAGTCTACACAAAACGTAATGGACTTGGCCCCAGGGAAGTGGTTGGAGGGAGAGGTAAGTTACAAAACAAAAGAATATTGGACTGATATTTATTGAGATTGTATCACAAGTTATTTTTGTACTCTTAGATCGTCAATTCATATTTGACAATGGTGGGAAGGAAAGCTGGCGCTCTCCTGATAGACTCCTACCTGATGACGTCGCTCTGGGAGGGAACCCACAAAGGTTCTTTGAGAAGTGTGAGTAGGACTATATAGTAGGATGATTTTTTTTTTGTACATAAGTAGGCCTATGTATTTTGTGTATATGTATGTTTGTTTGTCCATACACACAAATACATACTTATGTTAGTGTATACATTAGTTGTTGGAATTATAATATTTGTTTTTAGTTGGACCTGTTAAAACATGATGTGGCAGTTGGAGCAGTCTGCCACCACGGACACTGGACACTGATTGTAAGTAATCTTCAACGTAAACAGATCTAGACGGAACCATGACACTATCTGATGTAGGGGTTGGTTATAATTAGTATTTGCATTTCCATAGATCATGTACCTAAAGGAGAGGCGGTCCCTGTACTTGGACCCATTTGGGGCCACAGAAGCCCAGATGGCAAAATGCAAGGACGTAACAAGGTGAATGAAATGTCAGCTTTGATGTGTGCATTAGATAAATACATGTATTCATACACAATGGATCATCTTTTGGGAGCAACAAAAAGGTCATTCAAGCATTTTTGTCCTTGAACAGGATTCAAGTGATCTTGAATAAATGATTTGACTTGGGCATATGTTAAAAATGGCAAACTGTAATAAATGTGTGTTTTGTGTGTAGAGCATTGGTCCGCAAGAAGACTCCAGCAATAGGGAGATGGGCATGCGCAACCGTTGCTCACCCAAGCAACAGGACTCGGCATCATGCGGGGTGTTTGTGTGCAAGGTAAACATTTGATTATATCTGTTGCTATTTGTCATTATTAAAAATGCTCCAAATTATACTTATCGGACACTTTTTAGCTTGCAGAGCAGATATTGTCCGGCCAAACTGTTGACTACCCTGTTGACCAGAAGGGTGTGGCCATGTTGCGGCTGGACATGGCAATGTCTCTGGTGACAAATTCAGGTATACAGAGCTCTACCAGGTATACTTGAATGTGTCTATATTGCCATTAAACTACATTATCTTATTGTTTACAGATGACCTATCCCAGCTCTGCAGGGCTTGTGGGGAGCTCAGCTCGGGGGCTGACATTGATACGTGGGTATGTAGAGAAACTCATGTCCTGACCAACCTTCTGCTGGAAGACTGGGATGCACCTTGGATAGGTTACCTCAACATCACTGGGTGAACACTCACTATCACACAGCTATTGAAAATGTATAGTTTAATTCACCTAACTTGCATGTCTTTGCACTTTCGGTGGGCACTGGAGCAGCTGAAGGAACATACCACAGACTCCAAACAGAAAGGACCACAGCTAAGATGTTAACCCTATATCTGACACCCATTGCCATACTATGTAAAGAAATAATGTCTAAGGAAGTTAAAACGGCTTCATTTTACATCCTAATCAGGATGATTGATGTGAACCTGACAAAATGTTTGACAGTATTCTAAGGTATTTATCTTTTTCCCTGTCAGATTGAGTGCACCACCTGCATCATGTGGTATCATGTTGGATGCATGGGACTGCCCTCCACAGAGGAGGAGTATTTTTGCCCTGCATGCAAGTCCTGAGGAGGCTACAACCTGCCTCAGGAGCTGCTGATCCAGTTCTACTCTTTTTACTTTCAACTCTGTCTACCCATAATCCCCCCCCCCCTCTCAATCAACTTCCTCTTGACTGCCTTTTCTGTTTACTATATTCATTTCACTCTGCTGACCCACGACTGCAAACCCATCGTGAAGTTTGCAGACGACACTACTGTGGTGGGTCTCATCAGCAACAACGATGAGACTAACTACAGGAAGGAAGTGAACCAACAACCTCTTCCTCAACCTGGAGAAAACAAAGGAGATAGTTGTTGACTTCAGGAGAACCCACCGTCGACCCCCACTCCCCCTGACCATCAACGGCGCTGCTGTGACGCAGGTGACCAGCACCAAATTCCTTGGTGTGACCATCACTGATGACCTCACCTGGAAAAACAACACCACCGCTCTAGCGAGGAAAGCCCAGCATATTAAACATGATCGCTGGTAGATAGCCACAGAAGTCTTAACACAGTCTAACCTGGGTGGATCACAGTTTAACATGGGCGGGTCCCAGTTCCCTGGGCGGATCGCCGTTTACCTGAGCGGGTCACAGTTTAACACAGATGAAGACTTCTGCTTTCAAACTGTGAGTAAACACCGTGTGCTTCACTTGGAGGCTGTCTGAAGGTGTACACAGGTCTCAGATGGACTTAGTATCACATTAGGAACGATATTCAGTGATAAATCGGACAACAATAGCTGGTTTAATGATTTATTCGAGCGGATCACAGCTTAACACAGATGAAGACTTCTGCTTTCAAACTGTGAGTAAACACCGTGTGCTTCACTTGGAGGCTGTCTGAAGTGTACACAGGTCTCAGATGGACTTGGTATCACATTAAGAACGATATTCAGTGATAAATCTGGCAACAATAGCTGGTTTAAATGATTTATTGGAGCTCGCAATGTTTTGAACAGACATCCCAGTCAACTCGTTTCTTTTTTGTAGTCCTCGCTGTTCGCGTCCGGATATCGCCATCGTAACCACAACCTCACACACTGGTACTGAATGTGCATCAAGTCTTCCTACCGAGCCAAATATACCAAAACATTTATGTAAACGACAGAAGAAGCGATCGAAATGTGTATTTCAGTCGAAGGCCACGCCCCTCACATCTGTGCCCCAGTTGATCGGGAAACCAGTTAATCCGGAACACCGGCAGACATGTCAGTACACCTGCTGCAAGAGTGGCCAGGCCAAGAGGATCGACACTGGCCACACTCGCATTGCAGGCGGGCCCGGCGCCACGAGGGGGCATTGCCCCTCAATTTGATCATCATTCATCCATCAAAAAGTACAATAAATGTCACAATTATTAAATAATTATTTTCCCCAATACACGTTACTTTGTTTAGATCAGATATGTGGGCAGGCAGTCAAGCAATTAATGTTAGCGTGTGTGCGTAGCTGTAAACACAGTCGGATGGGTGACCAAACGTCCCCGTTTTCCGGGCAAAGTCCCCATTTTCGGTGGCCCTGTTGAAACTCCTGAACATTTTCCCGTTTTTGAATGTGCGTTAAAAAACATAGAGCAAGGTGAAATAAAATGTTACATGTCAGTAAAAACAGAGTAACAGTGTTGTGCCTATTTGTATGTATGTGTAATAAAGGTTTGAAATGAAATGAAAATGTAGCATTAGCGTATTTCTTCTTCTACTGCTTCTTCTTCTAATTCAATGTACCCGCCCGTGAAATATTGGACAAAAGAAACTCGGCTAGTAGTGTCAACTAAATCCATAGTATTACAACAAAAGTGCTATATATACATATATCCATATTTATTTTTTGTTTTCACTAACAAAATATAAAACCCAGAAGTTTTTCATAATTATAGTGTGTGTGTGTGCACAGACATGTTTGACTTCTTAAATTTGAGCAGAAAGCAATCTGCAATCAATTTAATTGGCAATCTAGTCTGTATCAAACCTGTGTCTCTACCATGGCTTACACTGTACAAGTACCAACAGGTTTAACAACTACATTCTAATGACCTGGATTGTCTAGGCCAGAGGTGTCAAACTCAAATACACAGTGGGCCAAAATAAAAAATGGGTACTAGTCGAGGGCCGGACTGGTTCAATGTTTATTGCAGAACTTATTGCACATATTAAACCTGGAACTAACACAGCTTCAATTATTGCCTATAAAAACAACATTAAATAATCAGTTGCATTCATTTCTTATGGCTCTATCTGCAGCTTTTCTGGAGTCATTTCTTATGATTACATTTTTCCACAGGCCAACAACAGCTTCAACAAAACTATTTCCCTCAAAGAACAAACCAAACATGCCCTGTTGTCGTGAGAGAGAAAGTGCAGAAGGAAACATCCATGTAAACTCAGTGTGCTGCTCTGTGATGCTAGTTCAAGCCAGATACTTGGCATCTCATCTTGGGTGCAAGGTCATCAATGTTTGGGGTCAGGCTCTGAGCTGAGGAGACCCTCAGGATGGAGTGAAGGTGTGCGTGCAATATACCGGCGGGCCAGATCTAATGGTAATTAGAAATTATCCTGCGGGCCGAAATTAAATCCACCACGGGCCTGATTTGGCCCCCGGGCCTTGAGTTTGACACATGTGGTCTAGGCTATATAAACCAGTGGACCTGTTACAACTTTGTGGGTTTGTGAGGAGTATAGAGAGAGGTTAGAGACAGCGAGAGAAAGAAAGCGACAGTTAGTTAGATATTGGATAGAAAAAGATCAGAACGTGCTTGAGTGAGTACTGAATGTTATAGACAGGGTTCCCGCGGGGTATTAAAAAGTCTTACATTTGATAATCAGAATTTAAGGCCTTAAAAAGTCTTAAATATGATCAAAACAATTTGAAAGGTCTTAAAAATGATCGGATTTTAAAGGTAGGCTACTTCTGTGTTGCGATCATGTCTAAATGTGTTTTGGGGGAAATGTCCGAGCTGCAAAGTAACCAGTACGGTATTAGCCTTTCAGTTCCCCCCAACAATTTGTATTGAAATAAATCAACATGGAACCAGTAATCACTAACTTTGCATCCCCCCGGCCCCTTATCGGAGAAAACCCAGCTAGTAACCTAGCAACCAAGCTTCAGCTAGCGAGAGCACGCTCGTGAAGCGTTGCGCCGGTGTTATGCATGCCCGCCGGGACATTTCAATGATTTGTACGGCAAAGTACGGTTTGGAAACTTTATCATTTCCTTTTTGGAGGGCATGCATAACACGGCATAACACCAGAGCCTCGCTGCGGGGAAACTTTTGCGCTGTTCCGAGATTGTCAAAATGAAAGACTGCTTTCAGATTTTTCCGTCATTGTTAAAAAAAATACGTCATAGATGGAAAATATTCAGTTAACGCCACCACTGCCTCCGGGTGACATTTGGGTCGACGTCAACCCTAAAAGTGGAGGTGCTGTGGACGCTAAATACCGTAGCTAAACACCAATCCTACAACAGCAACGATGAAAGATTGTAGCTCAGAAGAGAACTCTTGTCACACATACATACACAGAGACATACACACACTTTCACGGTTAGGCAGTTCTTTTTTTTCTGGTTTTTGGCTAACACAGTTCTGTGTGCTGTTATGTGCAGTCATCGTTCTTATGTTAAACGTGAATACATTTACTTTGAAAGTAATTATGGGACGTAGGCCTATTTCTTCTTTCATAGCAATTTTCCTTCATACTTTCTTGCCGTGAAATAGGTCCGTAATGCAGGAGGAAAAGGGACATGGCTGAGCACCTCGCCAAAGTGGTGTTATCAGCAGAAGAAGCCAGCAAGCTCTTTGAAGAGTTTCACTGCAGCCAATTGGGAGGACATTATGCATTAGAGAAAACACATGGGCTGAAGTCGAATAGTCCATTTAGCTCAGGAACCTTCCTAACCGAGTGAAATGACCCGGAAGTCCCTCAGTGGCAGCCATGATAAGTGCCGTTCGAATTCTCTAGATGATAGGAAAGGAGGTTTCAACTTCCTTTATAACCTCCTTTAGCTTAGGAACCACTGGACCTCCCTTGACGAAAGGAGAGGAGAAAATGCTGCCCCACAATGCCTTGCGGCCGTGGCATTTAGGGCGAGGGAATAATCGGTCGTTCACGGAAACAACCGATCGTCATCATGACAGACAAACGAAGATCATGTAAGTTACCGCTGCTCTCTTAAGCTTTTACATTCTTTAGCCATAACTTGCCAAAATACTTATATGAAATTAGTGTTGTGAAATTATCCAGGTAAAGTTAACATCGTACTAAAACCTTTATGCTCAGTTTGCATTATTTAATTCTTAGTTTCCAGCGTTGTTCCATGCAAGCCTAATATGATGTATTTATTTCAGTCACAGATGCTGAAACCCTTGCCCTAATTAGCGCAAGGGTTAAGATGGAGCACATGTTCAGTGGCAAACGACATGCTGCAAAATCAGGCTGGGAGGAAGTACACCTATATTTGTCTGATCAAATGTTTTAATAAATGTGCATGGTGAATTAAGATAATTTGTAACTAAAGGCAGGTTGTAAAGAGATGGGTCTGGAGGGCCAGGTGACGGGTCTGGAGGGCCAGGTGACTGGTCCACAGGCCTCAAAGAAATGGGAAAGTTTGTATCTTCTTGGTCGAATGCACTTATTGTAAGTCGCTTTGGATAAAAGCGTCATGCTAAATGCAATGTAATGTAATTTTGCCCTCACTGCCCTTTAACTAACAGTCTGTTATCTGTGTTGTCAATAGGAGTTAAAGAATCCCCCAACTGGGACAGGAACAGACTGGGGAGAAGCCTCAGCAGCTACCTGGCCATGGTTTGAGGCCATGCATGAGGCAATTGGGGGAAGGCCATCAATTCAGCCTCCCAGCCTAGTTACCTCATTCCCGTTGTCAAGCCATGGCCAGACTGCGAATGAGGCCTCCACCTCTGCTGAAGAAGGGCCTTCCCAAGTGTCCCTCAGCAGTGAGGAGGAGCCCGTGCCCTCCACCAGCTCCCAACCACCTACTAAAAGGCCAAGGAGAAGAAGCAGCGTTTGGCTTTCCTCAAATGCGAGAGCCTGGATCATCCCAAACAGCAGGACACGACATCATGCACTGTGTTCATTTGCAAGGTAACATTTATGAATGTGTATTGTCATGGCCTGGCTCTTGGCCATAACAAAAAACGTGGTAAGGACACGATATAAGGAAAGATATTTATTATAACGCTCAACTTAACAAAAGAGCTACCACGATGGGATGTGTTAATCAGTAAGATCAGTAGTGTAGGTGTGGGTGTGTGAACATGGTGGTGCAAGGTGTTTGAATGCCAAACTAAGATGAAGGAAAACAAAAAAGCATAAATCAGGTAGCTGCTCTCAAACAGATCCTCAGCAGAGAGCGCGAACGAGACTCTGGCTCGGGCCTTTCACTGCTCAGGTACCGGCAGCCAGGTGCCCTCAATCAGTGCTGATGGGGAGGAAGGGAGATTGTTAAAGGGCACACACACAACAGGAGAGAGTAAAGCAGGGGTCGTCACATATAGATATATATATATAAATATAACATGCATCATAATACAGCTCTGTAGTACAAACCTTTCTTTAATCAAATCAAATCAGTTTTATTTATTCAGATGTTATCTCACAGCACTTTACATATACTAAACCGTACTCTTTGTAGTTTATTACAATCATCATGTGAGCAGGTCTCCCTTGAAAAAGAGATCAATGATCTCAATGGGATACACCTGGATAAATAAAGGTTTGAAATGAAATCATCATGTACCAAAGCCCCCTGTTTCAGAGTCTTTGGTTGCAGTCGAATAGTCCAAAAATCAGCTCCTATCGTCTATCCCCGTCTATTCCTTGACCTCTGTGTGAAACGTCACGGGGTTAAGGGATAGTGGATAGGAGAATTCAAAAGGATTTAGGAGAAGAGACTGCGGTGCTTTGAGAATCCGGCTGCACTTTCACCGCATCTAGATACTTTGCACCGCGCTCTGATGGTGTTGTGTTATGCTTTATGAACGTGGACGACAGAGAAACAAATATTTTTCATGACCAAGGTTGGAATTTAAATAAAAAAGGAAAGTGAAACTTAAGCTCGTCACCCTCCGGTCCTCACGTATTAATCCACATGAATCCCAATACGTATGATTGTATGAAAAGATCTTAAAATAAATTCAAATATATTTATTATAAACGTGTTAGTCCTTAACATCTATCACTGTGTATATCACCATTCAAACATATTTCAAAAGTTTAAGAAACCCCACACAGCTCAGTAAACACTATGAAATGTTTTGAAATGCTGCACATCAGTTTTAAAATGTTTAATAAGCACCGTAACTTTCCTGATACTAATTCATCGGTCATAATCGTTGTTTCCGTGAACGGCCGAATGTTGTGTGATGGTAAATGCTGCAGCATTTTTTCTCCTTTCCTTTCATAAAGGAAGATCCAGTGTTTCAAGGTTCAAGGTTCTTTATTTATCAAACGAACATAGCTACAGGGTAGTTATGTCGATGAAAATCTTGTGTTACAGGCTTCTCCAACAGTGCAACACAAAACACAGATAAACAGATGAATAATTTGATCTATTTCCTAATAAATACCTAATTTTCTATTTACCTAATAAATCATAAGTAGCAGATTAATATTGTGGACGTTGTTTCCTAAGCTAAAGGAGGTTATAAAGGAAGTTTCAAACCTCCTTCCAAGGTTGGAATTTAAATTAAAAAGTGAAGTGAAACTTATGCTCGTCACCCTCACCCTAGTTTATTTAAATTATAAAATAAATTATAAATAAATTATCCGCTGATTTAGAGACGTCTCTTTCCCCATTTTAGTCAATGGGAAAAAGTATTTTTGGGCCGGGTGACGTCACGGACTGATACGGAAGTTGCAGTACCACCGTTTGGACACACCGAATTTTGGGCACAGAGTCCGGCGCACTTCCTGGGGGCTTGAGCTAAACTGACTATTCGACTGCAGCCACTATGTGTATTGGGTTAGGGTTAGTGCAAGTTGTTGCAAGTGCATTGCAACAAATCTTCTCAACAAGAATGTTCCCAAGCTTAACTAAAGGGGACCTATCATGCAAAATGCACCTTTGTACGTCTTTTCTACATGAATATGTGTCCCCGGTGTGTCAGGGAACTCACCAAGTGTCAGAAAACACAACCCTCTCTATTTTCCTCCATACCCAAATCTCTAAAAAGGGGCTGCAACGGATCTGATAAAAACTGATCCAGATTTGAACACTGTCCTGACGTCAGGACGGTGGCGCTACGGCTATTGGGCCAACTCCACCAATCAGGAGGAGACAGCCACGGCCATTGCCGTTCGAAAGCGCTGGAGACGCTGTAGTACATATGCAAATTGAGCGAAATGAGGCATGGCTAAAATGCATGATCTGTTTGGTATTTTGAGAAAAAAAAGTATAAATATGCCTTATATAGTTATGGTCCTACACTATATTATTAAAATATAGCATGATAGGTCCACTTTAACTAAGAAGTGTGATAAGTAGTACATATAGATAAACATTAGCAAATAAGAACAACAATGATATTATTAAAGTAGGTAAGTGAGTATAATATTTTTCTATTACACTGTTCAACCACTTCACGTAGATTTCCGGTAGAAACAGATGTGAGAACATCTGTGGGGATGTGACGAGAGTGCTCTGATTACAGTTTTAATCCTGTCAAACTCCCCTCCTGAACACAATAATGCATGTTTTCTGCTATATTTGATGAGAGATAAAATGATTTACTGCCATAAGTTCTTAACCTCTTGAGCCCTGAGCCTGTTTTTCAGGTCTCAGGCTCGAAAATGCCATTCCCAGAACAAATGACCATATCTTCCCTTCTAAAAGGGTTAAATTAATCATCTTTATTCTCAAAGTAATGATAAACCTGTGAGTTGGATGTAGAAAAGTCAGAATCAATATAGATGTTTTTTATTTTAAAGAAAATTCAGATTTTACATAGTAAAAAACTGTAAATTTGACCTTTTTAGAGAGATTTAGCCAAAAACCCCCACTTCTGGGGTCATTTGGGTGGATTTGACCTATCTCTGGCCCCCCTTGCTCGATTTTGATGAATGAAATCTTTTATAACCGCTAGAGCCAATGGAATCGAGGGAAAGTTATATACACACCAAAACGTTAACAAATAAGGAGTGAGAGTGACGCGTTACCAAAACCGGAAGCTGCATACACTCTGGTGGCTACCATTAGCAGCTAACTTTTCCGCTCCGATTTTTACATAAAAAATGGAATTATGGATTATAAATAATTTTTTAAAAGGTACAAGTACATTATCAACCTATGGATCAACAGTTGTAGACATTTTTTTATTCGTTTTAATGCCATTGAACACGTCTTTTGACCTAATTGACAGCTACGGTGAGACGATCTGCCGTAAATGCTCCGTAAAGGTACGTGTTGTGATGTCTGTGTTTGCTTCCCCTGTCGCAAGTTCGGATCGCTCAGTGATGATACCTATATAGTGATACCTAAATAATCAGTGGAGTCTCAGCTTTAATCGGCTATATTGTATGTGCAGCTACGATAAGTAATAAGGGTATCTTTATCTTGAATTGTGTGCCGCAGTGCGTTAGAATTTTTTCGCTCAGGGGTCATTTAGACGCTTCTTATGAGACTTGTGTTTTGTTTTGGTAAAAATGGTTCATATCTTCAGTTAGCTGAGATTCTTCCCGTTAATCTGGTGCTACACATTAATAGTTTCATAAATGTTAAGAAGCCCTGAGACATTATCTCGAAAACAAAACGGTGGGAGGGGTCCAATGGGGGGACCGCCGTGCTTAAGAGGTGAATGAGATTGGTACTGTTGGACTTAGTACTCGTTGGACTTCTACCACGGAGCCGGACAGGCGACAAGTCGTCTACCCTCCCAGACACCGGGAGAGGCAGCCGAAGGGGCGGTTCAAAACAGCGAAGGGGAAGAACACCTCCTCTCCTGGGAAGGAGAGTCTCCAACGGTAAGACTCGCTTAAAATATTCCTGTTTCCTGTACTAAATATTTGCTGCCTATTAACCCTCACTGTCCTCTCCGTGAGTCAGCTGTCTTCTCGGACTGAACTCGGGCCCTGCAACATGGTCCAGCGCCAGCCGCCTGTTGGAGGCCATTTGCAGCCGTCTCCACCCCGCTGCCACGTGGTCCCTCATCCTCACGGACTACGTGGCCATAAGAGAGGCAGTGCTGGCCAGCCCGAGGTTGATGGCTCAGACTGAGATCCAGCTCTTTGAGCTAAACCAGAGGAACCTGCCCCAGTGGTGAGTTTAACCAGCAGCTTTGTTGGTGGTTTTGTAATCCGTACTGGGATTTCTCTTTCCGTTAAAAAGCTGAAGGACATCTGCCTGGGTTTGTCTTACAGGTTCTCTCAGCGCCAGAAAGACAGAGGGGTGTCTGTGCTACTGCAGGGAACTGGTGTCATCCTTGCAGCAGCTGTGGCTCTCCCGCCAGCAAAAGGGCTGTCCTTTGTACAGGTGGGAAAAGGACAGCCCTTCAAGTACAACATCCCGGAGGTGCCGGGACCTTCAGGGGTGGGTCTGCCTCCTCCAGATGAGGAGCAGCCACGTCCCTCCTCCTCCTCCTCCTCCGTCACTGCTGTCACGATTTTAGTTTTGTCTGTCCACGGATCCTCCCAAAGGCTTCTAGGAGATGCAAGGCCAGGATTCCATCCCGTGCTCCAGCAGTCACAGTTCTGGTCCCAGTACCCATGGTTCTGGCCCCAGCAGCCATGGTTCCGGTTCCCTCTCCGGCTCCGGCTCCAGTACTGGCTTTCCGGCCGACGCCAGCTCCCCGTGTCCTGTCGGAGGCCATTTGCAGCCAACTCTGCCCTCCACCCCGCAGCCACACGGAGGATGAGGAGGAAAAAGAGAAGGACGACACGGAGAGGAGAGGAGGAACGAAAAAGAGGATAAGAGAGGATCCCTACCTTAATCTGTTAAGGTAGGACATCCTCTATCAGAGAGAGGGAGAGGAGAGGAGAGCAGCAGAGCCCGAGAAAGGTCTGAAAAGTTCTTGGCTGTCTTAGAGCGTTTTGCCCCAAAATAAAAAATGACATTGGAATGAAAATTAACCTTGTTTTGACTTTGCCTCTTTTGTTGAGATTTGTGTTTTATGCAGACATCAAGTATGATATATGAATATTTATAAAATATCAAGTCAAATCAAGCAATCTGATTGGTTCTTAGCCGTGATATAATGAGCGTATATCACGGGTAGAATTGTAGTTACTTTTCACAACAAGTCAGTATCCCCATGCAGTTTGCTTTTTAAACTGCGACAAGAAAACAGCGGAGAAGCAACGGTCCAACACCAAATGGCAAAACATATTCAGTTGCCAGTTACTTTGGCATTAGGGCAGGGATAGCTAGATACTTTCCAAGGTTTGACATAAGGAATTGTGCTAAGCGAGCAAAGATGTTTTCAAATCGGTAATCAAAAAGGTCCGCAAAAACGCTATCAACTACATGCAGAGCTACGTGAAGAGCAGGTAGACCAACTGGAAAAGTACCACATTCAAAAGCTTTCTGATGCGGGTCTTGAAACAAGCAGAGAAATGATGACCGTTAGTGGCCACAGGTGAGAAGCTCTCTCCAGAGCTACTGGAAGCCCAATCTCTGGGACCGGAGAAAGTGGAGCAATATTCTCGCCAAGCAACAGCCTAGAACAACCTCAACCTATACAAGTAACCTCGTAAGCCATCTACTGATGCTGGACAGGTTTTCAGGGTGCACAATAAACGGCAACATACACATTAATGTAAATAAATAGCCAAATAATGGATCAACGCTCTCTGTCTAATATGTTCGCTAGCTGTTAGTGTTGTTGCATAGCAACCACCTCGCACTATGTTTTGTGCAGAAGGCAACGGAGGGACTATTTTATTTTGAACATCATTATTTACTAATAAAAACTATTTAAATTAGAGTGTATTTTTCTTTCATATTGCCACACTTGATAACCGTTTATAACGCGTCGTGCCGAACCACGCCCCTTAGCTGTGATATAATGAGCATATACCACGGCCTGTCGTGAGCTATTGCTTAAATATATTATTCAGAATCAGAAACAGGTTTATTGCCAGGTAGGTTCACACGTACGAGGAATTTGACTTGATGTCATGGTGCATACATAACATATAAAACAAAAAAAGAAAATAAGTACACAGATAGCGAACTATATTAACAACACTGTAAACAAATAGCAATACAATAAAGCAAAGCAGTAACGGTACGTCTACACAGCAAGCGTTAAAAAAATCTTGGAGGTGGGCGTATCTGAAGCTTGAGGATTTTTTGCGAGCAACCAATCACATGAATCTCCCGCCCGCGACATACGAAGCCAAAAAGCCCGAAGTAAACTGGATATAAACTCCCCAAAACAGGCGAAAACCTACCACTGTCTCTGCCACCTCCCTCCATGCCTGGCTCCTCCGGTTTGTATCCCGGTAGGTTAGGGACTGGTCATAAAGCACCGGGTGATTGATTCGCTACCGCTAATTTCTCCTCCATGTTTTGGAATATGAGGAAATGACCTGCGGTATGTCTCTCCCAGCATACACGCCGTTTGATTGGCTAGAGCTTGAACTGTCAGATTTGCGTACACGGGATTTGATTGGCTGACGCTTCCTCCTCAGCTTCAAAAGTTGAACATTGTTCAACTTTGAATCCTCAAAATCCTCAAAATCTCCGCTCGCCTGCCCACAATCCATTTCGGCGAAAAGTGAGGGAAAGTGACGTCACCCCATTCAAAGTGAATGGGCCGAAGCGTTTCAAGATTTTTTTAACGCTGCTGTGTAGACGTTCCGTAATTTACAGCGAAATAGAATGCAGTGAATTATAGAATATAACATGAAATATGTGCAGTAAGCAATATTTGAACATTGTGTGCATTAATGGAATGCGTATAGAGTCTGCGTTGTGGCTGAGGTAAAGTGTCAGTGGGGAGGCCGGGCCTTGTTTAAGAGGCCGATAGCGGAGGGGAATTAACTGTTCAGGTGGAGAGAGGTTTGGTCCTGATGGAGCGCAGCCCCTGCCAGAGGGTCCATCTCCCACATGTAGGCAGAATTGGTGATTTGATGATGTTGTGGCTGTTTATCCTCCAGGACTTCTTCAACGCTGCAAACAGAAGGAGAAAGTGTTATGTTAGTTTAGTGGTTCTGTCCTGGAGAGATGATCATTTTACAAAATACAGTTACTCAAGTACATAAGCAGATTGTGACATGGGATTTGAGCCCAGTGGAGCAACAGCAAGTGCGGACACCTCGTTCACAAGGGCCGCACGCCATGCTGCTCCACTCTCACATTCCCCACCACCTTGATGCGCAGCAGGTGGCTCGTTGTCCTCCTCCAGGGTGGCGTCTTCTCGAGGTAGGTCGTCCCCAACCCCGACACAGATGTTGTGTAAAATGACACATGCTGTCACAACCTGTGCACAAGGCAGTGCAAAAAAAGGACAAAACAAAGTGTGATGCATAGTATGGTAGGCCTATGTGACTATGCAATTGTTAGGCATTAAGTAGGCTAATACAAGACAGAATGATATGATGATCTCCGCGCTATGGGTGCTCCGTGCATGCATGCAGTGACATGTAATATCGAAGGATTAGAGATGGTTGGATGCTGCTGTTTTGAGCATTGCAATATATTTATTTTCACTATATTATTTATTTATGATTATCTTTAGGCTCAGCAAAGATTTGATGTCAGCTGTTGCTGTCTTTTTTTCTTTAGTTAATACTGAAATAGAGCCCTGCTGTTTTTTATTTTTTTTATTTTAAAATGTCGATACAGGTGCTGTCCTTTTTTTAAATGTCTATGCATAAGCTTTTATAGGTGTTGCTATCTGCTTTGTGTAGCGTGGTTCTACAAGCAAGTCAGTGCATTCATTGGGTGGTATCAGAGAGTTACAAGGGTCTGTAAATGCAATGAAAACAATTGGCCACAGCAAATCATTTATATTAAAAATGTAATTTTTACTTTTGAATACTTCAGTACAAAGGATTTATTGAAGAATTTAAGTGATATATGTGTACACATATAAATTATTAGCTAAATTTGATTGAATTATAAAAGGTATATGTGGTCAAATGAAGAGCCGTTTGGGAGCCGAAAGAGCCGGCTCTTCTTGGTGAGCCGAGCCAAACGATCCGCTCACTAAAAAGAGCCGGAATTCCCATCACTACTGTTGTGGTGGGAATTTATTTATCAAATGTGGATAGAGAATCAAACCATTCAGCTGTCTTTGCATATTTTATTTCTTGCAAGAAAGTTCAGTCAGTCATACAGAGAGTATACAATCTGCAGAGTGAAAGACGAAGAGTAGAGTTTGGGTTGCATATTTAAGAGAGAGAGGAGAAAGGTGAGGTGAAGCTTGGCGATAACAAAGGAGCCTCCTTGAAGTTAGGGAGGCAGTGTCTGGATGTTCTCAGTTCGAATCAGAAGATTGAAGAGAGAGTGCATTGCACCAAATCTTCTCAACAAGAATGTTCCCAAGCTTAGCTTAGAAGTGTGAGAAATAGTAAATATAGATAAACATTAGCAAATAAGAACAACAATGATATTATTAAAGTAAGTAAGTGAGTATAATATTTTTTATTACACTGTTCAACCACTTCACGTAGAGGTAGAAACAGATGTGAGAACATCTGTGGGGATGTGATGAGA
Organism: Trematomus loennbergii; assembly: GCA_012861695.1. Lineage (NCBI taxonomy): Eukaryota > Metazoa > Chordata > Actinopteri > Perciformes > Nototheniidae > Trematomus > Trematomus loennbergii. Next base: position 130,017 of record JAAOOA010000099.1, read on the forward strand.
GTGCTCTGATTACAGTTTTAATCCTCTGTCAAACTCCCCTCCTGAGTACAATAATAAATGTTTTCTGCTATATTTGATGAGAGATAAAAAGATTTTCTGCCACAGGAGTTTGACGGAGAATAACTGAAAAAGTAAAGAGTAAAATAACTTCATAGTATTGTGGTAGAAGTCCATCTAGTACTGAGTCCAACAGTAAAGTACTTCATTGTATTTGTGGTAGTGGTCTAACTGAGTCCAACTCTGTGTAGATGGAACATCCGGTATTTAGGAGCCCTAATGGGACCCTCCTCTTGAAGGCCACGGCCAAGCCACCACCCTCGCCCCCCGGCAGGCAGCCAGCCAAGCCCTGTACAGGGCAAAGAAGCCAGAATGGAAGGTCCAGTTCGGCCGGTACCAGGACAAGACCTTCCACTGGAGAACGACATGGGCTACGCCATCAATCTGGTTGCCTCCCACCAGAAGGAGCGAGAGAGGACAGGGTCTCAGTCCCCGCTGATGGCCAACAAGGTGGAGTCCTTCAGTCTGATTCACAATACCATTAAAAGAGTGACAACAGTTTTAACCTGTTTGTGAATTTATAGGACGCCTTTGCTACTCCTCAGCGTATCCTGACTTTGCGGAGGCAGTCAGGTTCCACTGGCGTTTGAGGAGGCGCGGGCGAAGTCCCTCCTGCCTGGTCAGGAGGGACTGACAGGCCCTTGTTGGCTTCGGGGACTTCACATTTGAGACCCTGGAAAGCCTGTACGACTCTGTGGACCCGAAACAAATCCGGTATGTCGTAATATCACATGTGGATTCTAATTCAGTTGAGAATCACGCTGACAAAGGGCGGAGTCATCCTGCCGGTTTATTGTTCAATGCACTTACTCAGTTTTTGAATTGGAGCATAGTCTCCTGGTGAAATTGTTACATAAATGTGTGTGTCATCCTCATAGCTATGGTAACTTATTTTGTTGTTTTTCATTATCTGAGCCAGTGGTAGCATGTAGATGTTAAAGAGAAGAGGCCCCAAGATGGAGCCTTGAGGTACCCCATATGTCATATTTGCTCCTCAAGCACCCCTCCACTCTGTTTCCATTATAAACGGTGAATGTCGTCGTAGCCAACAACTTTGAAGCTTCAAATAAGCCATTAAAAAAAATATATTATATCCATAGACTGTATATATAAAGATTATATCTGACGTGTGCAACTTGCATGAAACCGGGCTAAGTTTGCTAGTAACGAGCTAGTTAGCCAGCTAATCTGTCGGCTAATGTTAGCTAACTTAGCCTTACATTTTTAATAACCAAATACTGACTTCAGCTGACAAGCTAACAGGAAAGTGCTAAGTTAACCAAGCACATAAACATACTCACATGACTCCACATCCACGAATATTCACATGAAATGGTCGACCAAGCAGTCTTCCACTCAAATGTCAACCTTCTGAGTCCTGGACTGTCCGTGTCTGTGGGGGCAACGTGCGCGGGAACAAACTCTCCTCTGACGTCACCCACAGTTAACTCGCATTGCCCATGTACATGTTACTAGCTTTAACAGGTTGTACAGTCAATACAATACTTTACGTAATATTTACTTGGTGCTATTGTTAAAATTCACTTATCAAAATGAAGATTCAAAATGACTTAGAAAGACATTTTGAGTAAAATTACTGAAATCGTAATGTATTGTAGAATTTAAACATATAATCAAAGTAATATTTACAAAGCCAAAAAGTCATTTTTTTCAGTGTAGGACACACCTCTTTTTATTGCATTGTAATATTTTTATGGGAAAATTTGCATATTTATTCAATAACTTCCAGGTCATGTGACCAGCAGCTTGTATTGCTCAATGTGCTCTACGTATCTTCCTTGTATTGAGGCCTACATTTTGGAGATGAACTCTGCTGGTCTCAGCTACTTTTTGAGTGTTTGACCAACCCAAACCAGAGCTCAACATGGCAGTTGGTATCCCTGGTTTTATGACTTCCATCTTTTTTAGAGGTTGTACCTTTTCTATGTCACGACAGATCCCCAAGCAACAAACCACTCCACAATGGGAAGATCCCCATGTCTTTTTAAACAGTGCATCAATGACACCAGGACAGAGGTAGTGGTTTTTTACATGAACAGCATCGTCAGAGAGAATGTCACACTCTGCTTGGTCCCGTCTGACTTGAAAAGCTTGTGTAAAAGGGGACTTTCCAATAATGCTATGAGCAGATTTTTTATTTTGCTTTCCTCCTCTCCCATTACATGTCCACTTTCCTCCTCTCCCATTACATGTCCACTTTCCTCCTCTCCCATTACATGTCCACTTTCCTCCTCTCCCATTACATGTCCACTTTCCTCCTCTCCCATTACATGTCCACTTTCCTCCTCTCCCATTACATGTCCACTTTCCTCCTCTCCCATTACATGTCCACTTTCCTCCAGTTTCACGTCCCGAGTTTGCAAAATGCACTTGTCGAGGTACATTTTGCTCTGTTTCACCAAATGAGTGTACTCCTCTGCATCAAAAAGCACACACATATGATAAAAGATGTCAAGGGCTTCCTGCATACTTGTGCAGTTCAGGATGTATGCAAAACAGAATGTTGCATATTCCTGTGTGCCTCTGTCTACAGTTTTGTTGCCAAATGCTTGTGACACAGCCTTCGTGATATGAGCAGAGCACAGATGCAGCACAGTGAAGTTAGGAATCAGTTCAGTTTGTCCAGACACTAGGCTCAACTCAATTGAATATTTCACCTCCTCCTTTCCTTCACTCGCGTCCCTTCCGCCTCCGTAAGACGTGAGAGACACGAGGAAGAGACGCGAGGACAGAGGAGTCCTCAGGTATATTAATTGGGATGTCCTCGTTCACTCACCATAAACAACGCCCTTTACTTCTGGTGCGCGCAGTGTATCACCTGTCACTGGACTCCCCTCCACATAAATCCCTTCAAACCTGGGATTTAGTTTCACATTGAAATGATTTCCATCTCTTCCACTCATCTCTTTATTATAGTTTTCTATATATTATTTTCGGTCCTGTATTTGTTTTTCCAGCTATAACATTTCATTTAAGTTATAATTATAACAATAATAATAATTGATGGATTAATTTCATTATGGTATTTGAGCTTGTTTCAGATCAACGTTTGTATTCAAATCAAATCAAATCAGGTTTGATTTATATAGCACATTTAAAAGCGATTTTTGGTCGAGCCAAAGTGCTGTACATGTAATAAAAACACATTACTACAATCACAATAAACGACAATAAATTACAACAGATATATATATAAAAAATAAAATAAAAAAAAAACACAAGGAAAAGTCAGGAGTTGTGTATTGGATGATGTTATTTAATTTGTCCTACAGAAGAGAGACACAATCTCTAAAATATGTATTAGTTAAGCTACCCGTATTTGTATATATCCTAAATGTTGGACGTTCTGTGGGTCTACCACACATGCATCACAAACCACAAGTAAGAACTGTAAGTTATTATTTTATAATCAAAACATTATTATTACATTTTTAAGTATATTTCACACACTTTAATGTTTTTATAGAGTATGATCTCCTCATTTGTTTAAGAGATTTAATATATTGTACTCATAATGAAGCACTTTAAACATTTAATGACTGATCCTCCTTTAACGGTAAGAACAGCTGCAGTGAGCAGACGGCTGTGCAGCTGGGGGCGGAGCTCTGATGCGCGAGTAGTGAAAACACTTCCGCGTAGTCTGCTCTCGTGTATCCTCGCTCTCGTCTCCTCTGGAAGCCTCCTCCCTCACCCCTCCTCGACTCCTCCGTGTGCATTTAGCGATTGGGACGTCCTTCAACATGGCGTGTCTTGATCGATTTCCGGGTCAAGTCCCGGAGGAGAGGGGAGAGAGGAGTCGAGGAGGGACATTGAGATGAGCCTCTTATCTCAAATGCTCTGTCAAGGTACACTGACATATTTTCCCTGTTAAAAGACAGAAGCACACTGTTTATCAGAGCCCAACTATAATCTGTCTCAACCTGTGCTATCTTTCTTTTGTTGTGTAAGACAACTTTCTTTTAAATTCCATGAGCCAATGGGAAATAGACTGAATGGCTGTTGGTGATCAGTTCTGTGACAGGCAAGGGAGGCTTATCCTTAATAGTGATGTGACGTTTGCGAACGATCCTATTCTTTTGAACGGCTCTTTGGTACGAACGAAGGGAACCGAGTCGTACTTGGTGACAGCCGTTCTTTTTATCGTTGGTTCACTGCCTGCTATAAATCCACTCGCCTTTAAAAGGAACTTGCTTTCCAGAATGCCAATTTGCCGTATAGATGATGGCATAACGCATGCTGCTTGAGTAGTAGTTTGGCTGGCTGAGAGATGTAGCAAGTTATACATTTTCTGTGAGTAAAAGTAGATTTCTGGCGATACAGTCAATCATTATACTGGTGATTATTTCGCAGATAAACCTATTAACCCCGCCCCCTTAAAAAACGTCTCTTTTGAACGGCTCTCGGAAAGGAACGGAGCCATAAGATCCAGCTCCCTTCAAAGAGCCGTAATTCCCATCACTCATCCTTACCCATTCCGGGCAAAAGCAAAGCATAATACAAGACCTGCTTATTTTGATCAGGAATGTTCTGTATCACGCTGCCTGTGGCATCAAGGTAGAGAGTCGTAGGTGTTGGCTTTTTTAAGTGCTCAGTCAAAATCTTTATTCCAGCATCTGTGTATAAATGCAGACACCGAATTACAAGACCTCTGCTCATGTCGATGCTGGGATTGCTTGGAGCCTGAAATGACAAAAAATAAACTTTATTAAAGTTAACGGTGTAAAATTCGTCCATTTAACTAAAATGTGTCAAAGCTACCTAGGTTCCTTAGATAACTATTAAATCCCTATTAAGGGTCCTTGATGTGATTGACTAGTTTAATGAAAGGCTTCCCGTCACTTCTAATCCAGTCTACCTTTTTTTGTGCTTAAAACAACTGTTAAAAACATAACCATTGCAGGTTGAGGGTTTTGGTATCCCATTAACAACGTTATACAGAATCAGCGATATCAAAGCACTTTTTGGCAAGTCTCAAACCTGAACTTTTGGTAGTGAGCAAAATGTGAACCACTTTAAATGTACAATCTACTGGAATTCAATCGTTTTGCCATAAAGTCTACATTTATGATGGCTATAATGTTCTGTATTTTATGCAAAATAAACACATTATTGATTATACACATTTCCAACAATGTCAACAACTAAACTTAATGAATTTGAATAAATTCTGAATCTAATAACATTTACAAAACATTTCAAAAGGTCTCAACAAAAAACAGGTAGCAAACATTATACTCATTGTAACATACCATGAGAAGAATAGCCTGCAACTTTAAGCCCATGCTTGCCTCCCTTTGAGTGGAAACGTTTCAGAAGCCTGGGTTCATCCAGCTTGGACATGAACTTTGAATCGAGCTGCACCATTGTAATTCTCTGAAACTCATCCTGGATCTAAAAGACAAATAAAACCAGAATTAAATCTTCAAATATTAGTGTACAAGTATATTGTTCTTACAAAATTGCACTTCCAAGGATTATTTAAAACTATAGTAATACAAACTGTATAACGATGTCATTATAATGCAACTCACATGAGATGCCTCAAATAGAGCGGACCCTCTGGCTTTGATGTCCTCTCTACTGGGTGATTGGTTGATGATTTGGTTTCTTCTGTGTGCAAACGTTTTCGCCATTTTGTCTTTTATCAGTTTGTTGTTGCCCTTTTCATTACTTCCGAAAGCAACTGAATCCTTTCTTGTTCTTGACTTTCCTCGTCCTCTCCTGCTGGGTAAGGGGGGAGGTAGTTTCAGACTTCTGATCTGCAGGCCTCTTACGTGTTAGTGCATCACCTCAGGAACACCGTAGCCTCGGAGTTTGGTGCGGTAATTTGCCATCTTGTATTTGATGCTTTGTTGCCAGCCATAGTATCTGACCGGATGACATGGGGATTAATGAAGTATCAGTAGACCTTGCTTTAGCTTCAGATGAGACACATTTGTTAACTTAATATACATCCAGCCATGGTAATATTGCGAGCCTCTATGCGGGCTTCAACACACTCTACGTATCACTCCGCGCCACGTCAGTAACCTCATTACAGTAACCTCATTACAGTACACAGTACATGTGCGCTGCACTATATACTACAGTCAGTGTGCACAAAACACAGCAACAGAGGTTCGATACAAATAACACCAAATTGTTATTTATAAAAACAATTATATTCCTTACTCACCCGCAAGCAATAGTGTTCGTTTCGTACTGTGCTCAGAGTGACTGCTCTCCACACAACGTGGTAGCTTTGGTCGGCTAATGTAGCATGCTAGCTAGCTTGTTAAGGTACGGCAAGGGTGGATACTTAGGCGACTTTAGAGTAAAAGTCGAAAAACATTACCTGGTGTCTTAAAAGTCACAACATTACCGTGGAACATTAAGACATGAATAATAAGTGTGGCATTGTATCAAGCTTTTTTCAGTCCTTGCAAAAAACATAAAGAGGACTAAATCACCAACTTTCATCCCTCAGCTTAATGTGGTTTTAGGTTTTTCCTAAAAATGCAATACAGTTGGCATGTTTGTTAAGCAATAGCCCAAAACAATGTTAAACTGCTACATCAACTTGGTTAAAAAATGTCAGTTAACTTACAACAGTAGAGTGGCGAAGTCCCTCCCCTTCCGGTGGACCTCCATGGGACCTTATTTCAGAAAAGTTATGCATTGAAGTCAATGGAGAGAGAAAGATTATCTTTCGATCCCTACACATATGATGTTTGTCAATTAAAAGATAATTTCAAAAAAAATTAAATGTGTCGTAAAGCTGTGAAGTAACACATTTTTTGTGTGAAGCTCTCAATGAACTACAACTCTGGTATTGCACACGTCACCAACACCAAGACGGCCGTCACGTTGGCACATTTCACTCTTTCTTTCAGAATGAGGCGAAAAGTATTAAAAGAGGTGAAAACCACTCCAAGTCTGGGCATCTTGAGAGCTGCATACACACAAGGGGAGTGAGTCGGTTCCTAAGAGCCAGCATGCGGGACCGGCTTTACAAGGTTTCGGTGAGTAACACGAGTGTAATGTGTAACGTTAATGTCAGCTAGCTAACATTAGCTAACAAGGTGCACTCTCGTGTTTTGTTTTAGTTGCTCTTCGGATTGAAGCGGCCAGTTTTATATCGACTATACTGTATGTGTGATCTCCTTTTACATCTCGTTGTGTCCTTCGAGTTTATTTGCTGTGTGAAGATTCAAGGATTTTGGTTATCTTGTCAATTTGTTTGGTTATAGGCACAGCTGTGTGTGACTCCCTCTGGTACACTGGTATGTGTGTTCCTAATGTAGAGAGCGTTGATTTAAGTAATAAACTACACACGGAGTTCATTTCATTTAATTTCAAACCTTTATTTAACCAGATTGGTCCCATTGAGATCATAGATCTCTCTTTCAAGGGAGACCTGCAGCATATGCAACACAGTCTCACGGCATTTCGTGTTATAGTCACGAAATTAATCTATTGATCGTGTTCACCAACACGATTTCGCCATTTTTTTCGTGTCACACAGAACGATTTTAAAAGCAATGTAAATAATAACAAATTAGAAGGAAAACAGATTTAAAAAATACAGATTCCAGTATTCTGACACAGAACGATTTTAGAAGCAATGTATTTATATTGGTAGCATGTTTCGTGCCTGCACCAAATAATAACAAATTAGAAGGAAAAAAAAGATGTCATAAAATACAGATGTCAGTATTCTGAGGCTCTGAGACATTTCTTTTCCTCACGGACGGCAACAAAATTGTACATAAGTACAGTACTTGAGTAGATGTACTTAGTTACTTCCCACCTCTTGAGATGCTTCTCACAGCAAATATTGCTATATCTGATTTATTAACATGAATTTAGATTAATTAATCACAAAGCATATAATTCATTAGATTAATATTTGTAATCGCTTGACAGCCATAGTTTTAACACACTTCCAGAAAATGAACTAGAACAATATGTTCCAGCAATTATCTTATATTAAACTTTCATTTTTAAACTCAACATTTACCAATAATATATTTTACAGTAAGGTTAGGGGAAAAATACCATTGCGTATTTTATAATAAAGACTCCATTTTGTATAATAGCGGACATTTTAATTTTTAATAACTTAAGCACATCACTACTATGCTTTGGGAGGCATATATCCTCTTAAATCTTCAGAAAATAATTAGTGATTAATAATTCTTAACTGATAATGCACAGTATGCAATATTTTATATCATGAATTGTGTTGATTTGTCATTTATATTTAATTTGTAACCTCTACATGGTTGACATGTAGCTGGTAACAGGCTTCTGTCAGGTCACCTGCAACTATATTTCCACCTCCTTCCTTACCCCTCCCTAGTTAAGCAATGTGACTGCAGTGACCAATCAATCAGAAAATGTGCAGTACAAGTAGATGCAGTACATGTGTGTGTCCTCTAGTTGGAGCCCAAGAGCACAGGAGAAAACGACCATTTCCATAGTTACTATTCTTGTTGGGACTTTTGCTGAAAATTACACAGCTTGTTGTTCAGGCCTTCAGGGAGTATTTCAGCATTGTTTTAGTGAGGACCACCCAAAAGGTCCTCACAACCAAAAATGTCCTCACAGAACGAGTTGTTTCTCAATAAGTGGTCCTCACAAGTATAGCAAACCAAACACACACATGAACAATGACATATATATCAAGGTATATTATATTTGTTCAGCGTTGGAAGAATTAATCAGATCCTTTACTTAGGAAAAGTACTAATTAGCACCATTTTTGGCTAAATGTACTCCCAAATCAAGAGTAAAAGTACTCTTTATGCAGAATGGATATTTTCACAGTATTATATTATGGTAATTTTATTATCCTGTTTTTAGAAATGTTAGAGCATTCAAGCATTGACCAAATGTAGATACTACAAATACTGTGTTTACTGGTGCAGTACTGCAATATATCAGCATATCAGGTCTTTTATATGTGCAAAGTATGTAGTAACTGAGTGTTAAAATAAATGTAGTGGAGTAAACAGTCAAATATTTTCCTCGGAAATGTAGATGTAGAGATTTTCTCACTGAAGGCTGAATACAACCAATATCTTTATTAAAATGTCTTAGTCTGGTACACAATATATGAATTTGAACACTGTGCAACAAATGTTGTCTTTCAGAAAAACATCCATCACAAATTCTTGAAATGTAAATGGTTGAGGACTCAACATTTATTGATTAAAGAAAATTGACAAACATGAAAATAAAACATATAATAACAACAATAAATGAAGTGAACGTGTTAACCTAGGTTCAGGAGCATGGCCACGCCTACACCCCGTCTCTAACCCCTATTTATATCCCTTCATCCCTCCCTTCCCTCATCCCTACACCCTTCATCCCAACATCCCTCATTCCCTCACCCCTTCATCCCTACACCCCTTCATCCCTCATCCCTTCATCCCCACCCTCACCCCTTCATCCCTACACCCCTTCATCCCTCATCCCTCATCCCCCCCCTTCATCCCTCATCCCTCATCCCTCATCCCTTCATCCTCACCCTTCATCCCTCATCCCTACACCCCTTCATCCCTCATCCCTACACCCCTTCATCCCTCACCCTTCATCCCTCATCCCTACCCTGTCACCATTTTTATTTAAACTGTATATTTTAAACATTTAAATGTAATTTATTGGTGAGGCTTTGTCCCGCCCCCATACGTTATCAATCAATCAACGTTTATTTATACGGCCCAATATCAATAATTTTACATTTGTCTCGGGGGACTTTACAGGTTGTACAGAATATAAATAGCAAAAAAAGACACCCTCTGTCCTTAGACCCTCACACCGGACAAGGAAAAACTTCCAGAGAAACCTGACAGTTGCCGCGGGGAAAAATGGAAGAAACCTTGGGGAAAGCAACAGAGCAGGGATCCCTCTCCCAGGACGGACAGACGTGCAACAGGTGTCTTGTGAACATTAAAAAGATAATACATTAAAAAAAAATACATAGTCAAAATTATAACAAAACAAACATATTTGCGTCGGTGCCAGTCGCACACTCAAAATGTCCTTGGAGGATCATTTTCTAGTGTGCTGTACAATTTGACTGGAAGAGATATGGACTGGAGTCTGGGCGTGGGTTTCCTTGAGCATAGCTGAGCCTCTCATGTCTGACTTGGAGGGTGGTGTGAGTCCTGAGCAGCTCACAATACTCAGCGTTGATGTCGCAGTGCCTCCTCTCCAGATTGGTGTACTCCTGCTGGAGGTGGTACAGCGCCTTATTGCTCTCATCCAGGGAATCTTTCTGCTCCCTGAGCCTGAACTCGGAGTCCCCGATGTCTCCAAGTTGTAGTTAGTCTCTGCACGTGGTTTTCCCTGAGCATTCTGCAGAGACGAGGTCAATTTGTTGTTTTCCTCCAGAGTTGTGATCTGCTTCTTCAAAGCCTCTCGAAGCTCCACGCGGTGCTTCTCACACCTGGTCCTTTCTTTTTCCAAACCAGAGGAGATCTGATCATTCGTAAGCTGCAGCTCAGAGTTTCTGGTCTTTTCCTGTTTGAGGGCTTCTTCCAGATCGGCCTGTCTCATCTTCCTCTTTGACTCCTTTGCTTTGAGCTCATTTACAATGCACTGTAGATTAGTGATGGTAAACTGATTGTCAGAAATAATATCATTTGTCCTTGACAGCATCTCTTCATGGCCCGCAGAGAGAGAGCGGAGTTCAGATGTTTCTCTGTCATGTTCTCTCTCCAGGACAAGGAACTTAGCCCTGATGTCAGCATTCTCCCTCCTTAATGTCTGCATGTCGTACGCAGATGCTTCTCTCAGTTGCTGAGCGAGGATTGAATGAGTTCCAGCATGCTTTCCAACCATCTCCTCAAATCGCTTCTTCTCTCTTCTTAGAGATGACTTTAGGAGTTCCTCGGCTGCCAGGCTCTTCTCCAAAGCCAGGGTCAGCTCTTTCTCTTGGCTCTGGATCTTCTTTGAGGCTCTGGAGAATCGAGCCTCCTCCTTCTTAATGGCCTCCTCCAGTCTGCTGTTAGCTGCTCTGTCGCCCTGAAGCTTCTTCTCCTCAACGTGCTGTTTATTGAGAGCAGCCTCCAGTTCACGTTGCAGTCTCTTGTTCTCAGAGGCGAGGTGTTGGTTCCCCTGAGTCACACGGCCCAGTTCTTCTGCTTCCTTCTTCTGCTGAGAGACGGCCGCCTCGTAGTCCCTCTGCACTGAGCTGCTTTTGTTTGCTCCTCTGTGAGGTCTGAGGCACACTTGCTCACTCTCTCCTGTAGGGAGGTAACAATGCTGACCTTGGATACAATGTCGCTTTGGAGATTCAGGACATTTGAGTGCAGGGATTCAATGTCTTTGTCTTTCATCAGACTTTCGTCCTGCTGCTCAGCGAGGCGTTCCTTTATCGCTGTCACTGAGGTAGTATGCAACACCATCAGCTCTGAGATGTCTCTCTGGTGCTGGCTGGAGGATGCATGCTGAGCTCTCTGGAGCTTCTCAATCACCTTCTTGTCTTCTTCAAGCTCAGAAGTCATTAAAGTGATTCTGTGTTTCAGCTTTGCTCTGCCACGCTGCTGCTCTTTTTGTGACTGTTTCAGATCAGCGTTGATTTGCTTTATTATATCACAAAGGGAATTATGTTCAGATTGCTCATACTTCAGAGCCTTTGAAAGAGCGTCGTTTTCTGCTTTGTGCCGAGCTGTAGATGTTTTCTCCTTCATCAAGGCCTCTTCCAGAGCAGCTTTGGCTTTTCTCTCCTCGTCCAGGGCTTCCTGAAGACCATATGATTTGTCAGATCTCTCAGATCTCCGATTTCTCTCAGATGATTTATTAGATCTCCGATTTCTCTCAGATGATTTCTCAGATCTCCGATTTCTCACAGGTGATTTCTCAGATCTCCGATTTCTCACAGGTGATTTCTCAGATCTCCGATTTCTCACAGGTGATTTCTCAGATCTCCGATTTCTCACAGGTGATTTCTCAGATCTCCGATTTCTCACAGGTGATTTCTCAGATCTCCGATTTCTCACAGGTGATTTCTCAGATCTCCGATTTCTCACAGGTGATTTCTCAGATCTCCGATTTCTCTCAGATGATTTCTCAGATCTCCGATTTCTCACAGGTGATTTGTCAGATCTCCGATTTCTCACAGATGATTTGTCTTCTGTCTGTGAAAACATAAAACAATTATTATTGTGTTGTCTATGTGCAGTTTTCTTTATTACGAAAACAGAAGTTAACTCTGCATCACTGGGTGTGAAAAAGTAAGCTGGGATCAAATGCATTAAAGATGATTTACTATTTTGATATTTATTTTTTGGAAAAACTTTAGTAAAGAAACTTAAGTGTTGAGTATTAGCTTTTTTACAGTTTTGATGAGTGTGATTCTAAACATGTGTGCCACTGAATGTATTTCTTACCTCATCAGAGGAAGTGTAGCTGTACTTTTCTCTGTTTCTTGAGATGGAGGTCTGCTCCTTAATATCTTCCTCCACCTCCTCAGCAAACTCCAAAATCTCTTCGATTTCAGACTCGATCTCTTCTGCCAATTCCCAAATCTTTGGAAATGCAGACTCTGTCTTATCGAGGTCAGACATTTCTTTGATTTCGGACTTTTCCTCATCATGAAGGTCCAATGAACTTTCGAAGTCTTCATCCGTCGAGTATACATACTCTTGATCCTCCTCCTCCACCTTGTTTGCAAACTCCTGCACCTCCTCCATGGTTTACTGCAACTCCTCCATGATTTCCTCCTCAATTTCCTCCTCAATCTCCTCTTCAACAGAACTGTCCTCAGAGGGACAAGTCGTTGTACGTGGAGATTCGTTGTACGTCATGGTGAACACTGATCTTCTTCTGTCCATCTTATTATCGTGAAGAAATAGCTGCTTCTTACTGATACTGTGAACTCGATGTGGCGGGGATAAAACCTGGCTTGTTATCGTCCTGCACAAACTGCAAATAAGTTGTGTAGCTATTTAACCAGAGAGCATGCTCTCTTGCAGCCGCTGTGGTATGACATCATCAGGTTCAGTATGACTTCAGAGCCCAACATTCCGGAATGTGCTTTGGTCTGCCGACACATTCCACATTCCATTTCAAAGTATTCTACATTCCATTTCAAAGTATTCTACATTCCATTTCAAAGTATTCTACATTCCATTTCAAAGTATTCTTCCTTTCCTCTCCTTGGAATGTAGACATTCTAAAAGTATGGAGTAAAGTATCTTTTAAGTCATCTGATAAGCAAAGTCCTCAAATAGCACTTTCACACCGGAGTGCTTTTCTCAAGAACTAGGCCGATAGGAGAGATTTGGTTTCACACCAAAAAGGATCTGGAACTAGTCCCTAGTTCGCACGAATATTTTCACCCCCAGATAGTCCCTGCTAGAGAGGTAGTACTTTCCTGGGGAGGAAATGGTTCGTGGGTGTGTCGGCCACACTAACAATTTCTGATTGGCTGGGCGAATTGCAAAACACGCTTAAAATAAACAGACTTCCCTGTAGCCCCTGAAAGGCCAATTATTTGCTGATTTTTCAACCATTAAAGGTGGGGTAGGTAATTTTGGAGAAACCAGCTTGAGTGCTCTAGAATTTGAAAATACGAAACCGGAAAAAATCTGACACTTCCTTACAGAGCCCCTCCTCCAACACACACAAACGCGCACATGCCCAATGAGGGCACGAGATAAGTTTGTGCACAGATGGAAGGCTGACAGGCAGGTAGGCCATCCAGTTATTTTAGCCGGGCCGGCTAAAATGATTGGTCGTGCTTTTTACAGTGTATTTATTGTCAAAGCATTTAATATATTCATTGCTATCGGGATGTTAAGAGCATTCCATGGAATATAACAAAAAGTGTTTCTGAAATTAATTACATACCCCACCAGGATATATTAATAGAATTTTAACAAAAAATAGTTTATTGATAATAGATTTATTAGATAAATGAAATGTTCATGCAACAGCAGTGGAGGCCTATATGACAGTCCACTACGAAAGATTTCCAGACCTCACTTAAATGTAATTTCTTTTAGAAATAATACCTTCTCAGTTTGTTTATTTATTTAATATGGTTTACATTGCTGGTTTCTCCTTCTCTGAAGAACCAGCACCTTACCGTGGTAGAGAGGTTTGTGTGCCCTGATGAACCTGGGGGCTGTGTTGTCTGGAACCTTGTGTTCCTGGTAGGGTCTCCCATGGCAAATTGGTCTCAGGCAAGGGGCCAGACGAAGATTGGTTCAAAAGACCTCATGAAAGACGACACAGGAAGTGAGGATACCCGGCCCGGAGGAAGCCCGGGGTCCCCTTCTGGAGCCAGGCCCAGAAGGAGGACTCGTCGGCGAGCGTCTGGTGGCTGGGCTTGCCACGGAGCCCGGCCGGGCACAGCCCGAAAAGGCAACGTGGGCAACACCTCCGCTTCTCCGTCCCGCGGGCCCACCACCTACGGGAAACAGCGATGGGGTCGGGTGCGCTGCCAGAAGGGTGGCAGTGAAAGCAGAGGGTCTCTACGGACCAGACCCGGGCGGCAGAAGCTGGCTTTGGGGACGTGGAACGTCACCTCTCTGGGGGGGAAGGAGCCGGAGCTTGTGCGGGAGGTGGAGCGTTACCAGTTGGATCTGGTTGGGCTCACCTCTACGCACAGCGTCGGCTCTGGAACCTAACTTCTGGATAGGGGTTGGACTCTATTCTTCTCCGCTCAAGGTGTGAGGCGCCGGGCGGGTGTGGGGATACTCACAAGCCCCCGGTTGGGTGCTTCGTTGTTGGAGTTTACCCCAGTGGACGAGAGGGTCGCCTCCCTAAGCCTGCGGGTTATGGGGGGGAAAACTCTGACTGTTGTGTGTGCTTATGCACCAAACAGCAGTTCAGAGTATACGGCCTTCTTGGAGACCCTGGAAAGAGTCCTGTATGGGGCTCCTGAAGGGGACTCTTTAATCTTGCTGGGAGACTTCAACGCACATGTGGGCAATGATGGAGACACTTGGAGGGGCGTGATTGGGAGGAACGGTCCCCCTGATCTGAACCGGAGTGGTGGTTTGTTACTGGACTTCTGTGCTAGTCATGGATTGGCCATAACAAACACCATGTTCGAACATAAGGATGCTCATAAGTGTACGTGGTACGAGAACACCCTAGGCAGACGGTCCATGATCGATTTCGTTATCGTATCATCGGACCTGAGGCCATATGTTTTGGACACTCGGGTAAAGAGAGGGGCGGAGTTGTCAACTGATCACCATCTGGTGGTGAGTTGGGTCGAGTGGCGGGGGAAGCCTCTGGACAGACCTGGTAAGCACAAACGTGTAATTTGGGTGAACTGGGAACGTCGGGAGGAGGCCCAAGTTCAGGAGGCCTTCAACTCACACCTCCGGCGGAGCTTTTCGGGCATTCCTGTGGAGGTTGGGGACATTGAACCAGAGTGGGTGGTGTTCAAAGCCTCTATTGCCGAAGCCGCGGCAGGGAGCTGTGGTCTCAAGGTCTTAGGTGCCTCAAGGGGCTGTAACCCTCGAACACCTGTGGTCAGGGAAGCCGTCCGACTGAAGAAGGAGGCCTTCAGAGATTTGTTATCCCGGGGGACTCCCGAGGCAGTTGCAAGGTACCGACAGGCCCGAAGGGCAGCAGCGTCAGCCGTGGCCCGAGGCAAAGCAGCGGGTGTGGGAGAAGTTCGGAGAAGACATGGAAAAGGACTTTCGGGCGGCACCAAAGTTGTTCTGGAAAACTGTCCGACACCTCAGGAGGGGGAAGCAGGGAACCATCCAAGCTGTGTACAGTAAGGATGGGACGTTGTTCACCTCAACTGATGGAGTGTTAGGGCGTTGGAAGGAAGACTTTGAGGAACTCCTGAACCCGACAACTCCGCCCTCTATGTTAGAGGCAGAGCTGGAGTATGAAGGGGGATCAACACCAATCTCCCGGGGGGAGGTCACTGAGGTCGTCAATCAACTCCGCAGTGGCAAAGCCCCGGGGGTGGATGAGATCCGCCCCGGGAAATGCTGAAGGCTTTGGGTGTTGAGGGACTGTCATGGTTGACACGTCTCATCAACGTTGCGTGGAAGTCGGAAACAGTACCAAAGGAGTGGCAGACCGGGGTGGTGGTTCCCCTTTTCAAAAAGGGGGATCAGAGGGTGTGCGACAATTACAGAGTCATCACACAACTCAGCCTCCCCGGGAAAGTTTACTCTAAGGTACTGGAAAGGAGGGTCAGGCCGATTGTCGAACCTCAGATTGAGGAGGAACAATGCGGATTCCGTCCTGGTCGTGGAACGACGGATCAGCTTTTTACTCTCGCAAGGATCCTGGAGGGGGCCTGGGAGTATGCTTATCCGGTCTACATGTGTTTGTAGACTTGGAGAAGGCGTATGACCGAGTTCCCAGGGAGTTACTGTGGGAGGTGCTGCAGGAGTATGGGGTGAGGGGGTCTCTACTCAGGGCCATCCAATCTCTGTACTCCCAAAGCGAGAGCTGTGTCCGGGTCCTCGGCAGTATGCATCAAGAATGCATCAATCTGGTGCACTTTGAGCACAACATGAATTGATGGAAACAGCTCTCAACACTCAGATGAAAGGGAGCTGTATACTTTTCAATAATCCAAACATCTTTAGAATATGATCACAACCAATAACAAATCATTTAAACTGGTTTATTCTTATCTTATGTTACCTAGTTAGCATTCTTTCTTTTTATTTATGCTTATTTTACTAATCACTCCCCTTTCAAACTGTTTTTTTTTACTGTCCTATAGTACACATTGGAATGATTTCTGACTTTATCTATATTAAATAGATAAAGGTATGCTCTCCCTAGCTCTCTCTCTCCCTCCCTCCCTAGCTCTCTCGCTCGCTCTCTCTCTCTGTCTCGCTCGCTCACAGAGGCTGTGAGCTCCTCCGTGGCGATCGACGGCTTGCGTTAAAAAAAAAAAAAAACATATTTTTAAAGTGGGGGGGGGGGGCACAAACGGGATTTCGAAAAGAGCGGGGGACATTTCCCCCCTCTCCCAGGTGGAAATTACGCCATGCGTGTGTGTGCGTCAAGTGCAATAAAGATATGCAAGTTGCAACACACAGAGTAAAACTCTGCCCCCCATGTGCTGTATAGGCTGCATGATAGGCTGTTCAATGGGGCTGATGTGTTGTGTAGATTCTGCCAGAAGGGAAATCAGCGGGGAGGTGCCTGTAAGGGTCTCACTAGCACTGAGCTAGCTATCCATCCAGTTAAACCGTTTGAAAGAAACAGCACAGTTGTCAGTTTTACTGAAGTCTCTTTACTTGGTGAAACTGTAAAGACAATACAGACATAACAGTTTATTATTGACTGCCCGACTGACGAGCTAAATAGACAGAATACTTCACACAATGAGCTACGGTGCACAAACTGAGAAGCTAATCAGCCTAGCCGCTAGTAGCTTAGCCGCAAAGAATACTCACTGCATTCCTACAAACATAAACATTTTACATACAACATATTCCCATGAAGCCACAGTCTGTCGGACAATAACACTCACAGACGATGCGTGAACCAGCGGGAAATACGAAGCACAGCCCATGGAGAGCAGACGTCCGTTCATGAAACAACCCAAGCTACACGTGGAGCACACCCGGGAACGAACAAGTTCGGTCTCCTAGCAACAAGAATCGAATAAACCACTAGAAAGCAGCAGTGTCAAACAACCACCACAAGGTGGTGCCAAAACACAGCCAAGAAAACACATATACGACAGATATACACCAAAAACACACATCAAGGACAGAACAGTGCCACATTGCTTTTCTTCCAGACTGCAACGCTGGTCCCGCAAATCAAGCAAGAACGTGATTGGTAGATATTAATTTTGGGGGTGGGGGCAGGAGGGGTGTTAGATAGATATAGAGTTGTAGTAAGTAGATAGAGTTCGCTATGATTTAGGTTTCGTTTATGCATAGGGTAGATTCTTTTAATTACATTTCCTTTTTTGTTTTGTGTATTTTATACATTTTGGATTTGCTTGGCGAGCTATTTTTAGAACATGCCCCCGCGGGCGACTCACGTTGCCTCTGCGGGTGACCAAGTGCCCGCGGGCACCGTGTTGGCTACCCCTGGTCTAAACTGTCCCTGAGGGTTATACTGTGCACACACAGAACATGCTAAACTATTATTTTTTAGAGTAGTTTGTAAAGCCATAGACTGTGAATATCTTCTGTATTATGTCCACCATTCCCACTGTTGAGCTGCGGTCCAACCCATGGCTCCATATAGCTGCATATCGAAATAAGCTTTTTGGTAATACAAATGTGCCTTCTGTACTTTCCCACAACCCCTCTTTATTCTGTGTACACAATTTCTTCTTCCAGTATATCTTCTCTTTTTCAGGTGCATTTGCTTGCATGTCTTTTAGTATGTCATGATCAATGTGTTGCATATTTTCAGAAATATATTGATCATTGTCATGTCACTGTCTTTGTGCTGCTTTCTTAGCCTCCTCATCTGCCTTGCGGTTCCCTTCCTATATGCAAAATTCCAGGGACGTGGGTTTGGCTGGACGAGTAAGGAGAGAACGAGGGCATATGGAGTGGAGAATATCACGTTTGCCAAAGCAACCCCATTTAGCCGTGTTCCCCCATGGCTTTTCCCAGAAGCTAAACTAGATATGAGTATTGAAGAAAGGAAAAAAGAGTGGCAAATATATGAAGTGGGAATTAAAACAAGTATGTACCTGAATGAAAAGTACTACAATTACCTACAAATGTACACAGATGGTTCTAAGAACAAGGAAGAGTGTGTTGGAGTTGGTATATACATCCCAGACTTTAAAATATCTATTTCAAAAAGAGCGTCTGATCAATTATCAGTGTACACAGCAGAAATGCTTGCTGTAATAATAGGATTACAGTGGGTTGAAGAGGTCAGACCAGATAGGGTGGTGATGTGCACAGATTCATTGTCCATATTACAAAGCATACAGTCAACAACAACTGCCAGAGAAGACATTCTCATAGAACTGAATCACAGCCTGTTAAGACTTCACAGAGGCGGCATAGATCTGCAGTTCTGCTGGGTGCCTGCTCATGAGGGGGTGAAAGGGAACGAGTGTGCTCATGAGGGGGTGAAAGGGAACGAGTGTGCTCATGAGGGGGTGAAAGGGAACGAGTGTGCTGATAAATGAGCAAAAAGTGCACTACAAAAGGAAATCACATTACCAGTTCAACTTGGAGAAGGAGAAGGAAAAGCAGTCATTAAGAAGAAAGGGATGGAGATCTGGCAGAAAAGTGGGAGAGAAGACCAGAAAGGCAAAGTATCACAAAGTACAAAAGACAATCACAATTAATATTTATAAAGAAAGAAACAGAATGGAGGAAATCTACTCACACACACAAAGCCGTGGCAGCACATCACTCCCACCCTCATCCACCTACACTGGTTGCCGGTCAAGTTCCGTATATCCTACAAAGTCCTCCTCCTTACCTACAAGTCCCTCCATGCCCTTGCCCCCAGTACCTATCGGACATCCTTCACCCACATGCCCCACCCCGGAACCTGCGGTCCTCAGACTCTGGCCTGCTTACCACCCCCCCACCAAACTGCGAACCTTCGG
Source organism: Trematomus loennbergii (assembly GCA_012861695.1). NCBI lineage: Eukaryota > Metazoa > Chordata > Actinopteri > Perciformes > Nototheniidae > Trematomus > Trematomus loennbergii. The sequence continues at coordinate 149,623 of JAAOOA010000099.1, forward strand.
GGACAGAGCCTACAGTGTGGCAGCCCCCACCCTCTGGAACGCTCTCCCTGCGGAGATTCGCGACATCCCCACACTCGACGCCTTCAAAAGGGCCCTCAAGTCCTCTGTTTGCCAAGGCTTTCGGCCCCTAATCGATCTGTTGTTTTGTCTGTCTGACTTTTGTTTTGTTATGTTTGTTCTTGCCCTATTACTGTACAGCGACCTTGGGTCCCTTGAAAGGCGCTATATAAATGCAAGCTATTATTATTATTATTAAATCACGATAGCTAGACTCAGAATAAATCACATGGCTTTGAATGGTACTCTGTATGTCATGGGGAAAAGTGACAGTGACAAGTGTGGGAACTGTGGAGTAAAAGAAGATGTGGAACATATTTTATTACATTGTGACATCTATAAAGCGGAAAGAGAAAACTAAAGGCTAAAGTTTTAGAGGAGAGGGGGTGTAGGGTTGGTGTTCTGGGAACAGAAGGAGAGGGAGTGAGAGCTACCAGAAAGGCACTGTTTACCTTCTTGAGTGAAACTGGGGTAGGACAAAGAATTTAACATTAGGTCAGGAAAGAATATAGATTTTAGTTTTATTTATTTCATGTTTTTTGTTGATTTATTTGTATTAGATCACAGGTTAAAGAGTTGGTATGATATGATGATTCATACTCATGTACAGTAGGTGGCGGTATGCACCTTTTAAGTTGTTTGCAATCCGCCAAAAACGAAGAGAAGAAGAAGAAAGCCCCAAAGCGAGAGCACGAGAGCAGGCAGGAGGGGGGTTTCCAGCTTGAGCCCCCACTTCCCGAAGCAGCCGTTGTTTTGCTTTCGGTCTGAATACAGAAACTGAGAAAAACGACGGCCATTCTTTCCCTTTTTCTACTTTAAACCACCGATAAGTGAAGTTGTATAATTGGAGTTGCGCGTGTTGTTGTGACAGCAGGACTGCGAGGCTGCAGGCCGTCCAGACTGAACAGGTAACATCTTATTTCCGCATGTTAACGCTACTGACTTCCCGCAGGACGACATGACGGCTGCTGGCCCGCTGTGTGAAAGTGGTACTGTAGTTTTTCTCTGCCGTTTGTTGACGAGGTATGGGATTTATTTTCACTTTTGACTCGCATGTTTTGGGGTCAGCACGCTGGCAGATAGCAGACCAACAGAGCACAGTTAAATCTTGATTTAAAGGTGGGGTAGGTAAGTTTGAGAAACCGGCTCGAGATCGCTAGAATTTGAAAATACACAACCGGAGAAAATCTGCCACTTCCTCACAGAGCCCCTCCTCCAACACACACGAACGCGCACATGACCAATGAGGGCACGAGATAAGTTTGTGCACAGATGGAAGGCTGACAGGCAGGTAGGCCATCCAGTTATTTTAGCCGGGCCGGCTCAGATGATTGGTCGTGCTTTTTACAGTACTACAGCTTCCACAGGTGATATTTTTTATGGATTTTTGTCAAAGCACTTCAGATATTCATTGCTATCGGGATGTTAAGAGCATTCCATGGAATATAACAACAAGTGTATCTCCTGGTTTCTCAAATGTACCTACCCCACCTTTAACGCCACTGCTAAATCCAACTTTAATACCTAACAAAGCTGCTAACACTTACCTAAAGTCAAATATCATATGGATAGAATATGGCAATTACTAACACTTGCTAACATGTATCAAAAGGACTCTTGGTTGCAAATGTCACATTTTAAACGTATTTTAGTTTGTATTTAGTTATGCAATTCAGAGGTAAATATTGTACTTATACTCCACTACATGTAGTACCTTTACTTACTTTGCAGATATAGATTAATGATAAACAATATCATCAACACTGAATACATTCACAATTAGTTCCACCTTTACCAGCTTGATAAACACATCAATACAACAATAATTATAACCGAAATATATAATATATATGATTCTGAAATGTCTGCATAATGAGTACTTTTACTTGTAGTACTTTAAGTATATTTTGATGGTAATACTGTTGTATATTTACTTGAGTAACATTTTGATGGCAGGACTACTACTTAAGTGCAATATTTTAGTACTTATTCGACCTTTGAATACATCTAAAGTGTCATGTACTGCAACTTACACGTGTTTTTTGTTGACATTTAGGAGATAAAATGTGTTATTCATATACTGTATATTTATACATGTATAAGCAGGGCAAGTCATGTGGGAACACTCTTCAAAATCATATTTGAACTTAAAATAATAATAATTACATTTGTAATGTTAATGTAACATCATGCTTTATGAGTTTTAATTGTAAATACAGGATTAAGCTATATGGTAGATATTGTAAATGTAATTTATTATTCATACAGCAAGCTACTGGTGCATAGCTTGAACAAAATAGTACTAAATATCACTAATTGTGCACTAACTATTTCCTATTTTATGCTGACTTGTTCGTATTTCCTTATTATTTTCTTATTTCTTTGCATTTTAACAGTATAATTCACAAAAAAAAAATCCAAATACAGCTGTACAAACTTAATATTCAACACATTTAAATACCATAACATACACTATTTGAACTACTGCATTTTACACCCCTGTGGTCCAGATGAATGTCTCTGATTGAACACAGTTAACCTGTCTCTACTGTGCGGTGGATGTTCAAACCCCTGCGGTTAGAAAAGGGCTAATGTGTATTATTTGACGCGGTGCCATGTCACCCTGTTTGACCTGTTGTGGAGCTCAGTCTCACGTCAGGAGCTCAGTGCGCCGTGTGCACCAGGGAGTGTCAGCTCACTGCCGGACTTTGAACACATCACTCTGCAGGGATCATAACTGCGCTCTTAAATCAAATGTGTGTTTAGGGGGGAATTTGCTCCCAAATAAACATGCCATATTTATTCATCTGTTAGTTCTTTCTCTAGTCCCTTTTGTCTCATCTTCTAAAATATGTAATTTACTATGTTTTCTTTTATTCAGACGGTGTGGCTGTGGTTTTGATAGTGCAAGTTGACTGTCATGAACTTGGCAGGAGTCTTATCTTTACAATCGCAGATAAAAGGAACTAAACTCTCCTTCATTTTGCTCACAGAGGCGGTACACACTATGTTTTCTATTGCTGTAATAATAACAACTGTTCCTCAACTGTTTATCTTTTCTGACCATTTACATGAACACAAATCTATATCACACACTACAGGAAAGAGAAAACCATACAAAGCACAATACTGCTGCTTTAATAAAAAATGTCTACTCTTCAGCAAGGAAAATAGGCCTTTCCAAAAGTCAAACAAGTCAAAACAGAAGAGGCAAAGCTGACATTTTAAGTAATTAAAAGGGTTAGAAACTTTGTGTCGACGGTGTCTTCCACACATGTTGCCCGTACCTGTGTCTTAAAGGCTGGTGCAGTGGGATTTTTTTGTTTTTGTTATAGTCCCTTGACTACAGAAGTCCCCACAAGGTGACAATCTTATTTGACCTTTTCACAAAGAAACAAAAAACTGGCTCCAACATACCAGTTTGTGTGTCAATGCTCACAGGAGACGATGCCCCTGGACAGGATGAGGATGCGGCAGTGGCTGGAGGAACACATCGACTCCTGTCAGATACCGGGACTCGCATGGGTCAACAGAGTAAGTATACACTTTGACACACACACACACTTTTATATTATAGTTCAATAGCTGACAGAATGTAAATGTGTGTAGGAAGAACGGATATTCCAGATCGCGTGGATCCATGCAGCGTGTCAAGACTGGGACCTGGGAAAAGACGCTCTTCATGAGATGGGCCATGCATACAGGTAACACACACACACACACACACACACCACACACACACACACCACACACACACACACACACACACACACACACACACACACCACACACACACACACACACAACACACACACACACACACACACACACACACACCCACACACACACACACACACACACACACACACACACTGCTTCTCCTTTTTAGTGGTTGACATGGTCATACTGCTAGACACCGCACCAGTTCTGTCTAAAATCAGTGGAACCTTTAATTTGCGAGACATTAGTAAGGAAGAAATCTCAATGATCACGTGTCTCAATCAGTAGGGACACAGAACGCCATGTGATTCGCCACATTGGAAGGATTGATCATTTTATAATTCACATCAAGTCTCTAGAATATTCTTTGTATGCCTCTTCTGCTTCATTATACCCACCCGGGTAGTTTGACATATTTGACCTTTACCAAATATTGCGCTTGGTGTGTTTGGGATATGGCGCCACTATGCGACTGGGATACAAATGTGTATCAATTGTGCATCCCTAAAATCTCCGTCATTAACAAAACAAACAAATGACATGGCAAATATAAAGATATAATGCATACAATAAAATAAGCAACAGAAAAAACGGGCCCACCGTGTAGCTCAGTTGGTAGAGCTGGCGGCCCATGCTCTGGGGCTAGGCCCCGTGTTGAAAAATACAATAAATATTTATCTTGTGAGATGATTTACTAAAGAACCGTGTGTTTCCTCAGGTTAGGGCTGCCCTCGACTAAAGATTGTTCTATTCGACAATTAGTCGTCAATATTGGGGATTACCCAATAGCGATAGCCTTAGAGGGCTACGCCAATACTCATAGAAGCTGGAGTTACAGTAGGTAACGTCAGTTACTCGCTCTGCGGTTAAAAGGCAGCAGGTCCCGCCTCCGCCTCTTTGCCGTTATTTGGAGCGGGCGGGAGTTGGGTCGCAGTCGAATAGTCCAGATCGTCTATCCCTTGACCTCTGTGTGAAACGTCACGGGGTTAAGGGATAGTCGATAGGAGAATTCAAAAGGACTTACGAGAAGAGGCTGCGGTACTTTAGAGCAGTGGTTCTCAAACTTTTTTCAATAATGTACCCCCTTTGAAAAAAAATTCAGCGCAAAAACAATTTGTTAAGGAAAAAATGCCAATATAAGAGGTACAGTACAGCGCTGCACCATCTGTGTCTGATATATTAAAACAACAACCTGTAACTGAGAAACACTTAAATGCTACATTTCAAATGTTTACAATCCATCACTAAATTCATGGCAAACCAATTGTAACATCATGCAATAACACTAAGACGACATTAGTTGCATGTGACCTACCTTATTGTTTTAATAAGTTGTACTTACAATATAGTGAGAAACATGGGCTTGTGCTTCACTGAGGATCGTTGTCATTCTGACAGGGAGGCAAACTGCAGTTATTACACTTCGTGTTTTGAAATATGTGTAACTCTGTTAATATAAAACCACACTGCTCAAACTTCGTTACTTTTCCTAAAATTGGTATATTTATTTATTTAGGGGCGTGGAGAATGAAGAGAAAAAAGATGAGCATTTTATGAGCATGGGATTTTGACCCCTCATATATATGCATAATGCTGCGCTATACTTTGCAGCCACAAGCCGTTGCCAAGCAACGCTTATTGTTTAGGTGTCCTTTGATAAGCAGGCAGTCATATCATTAGCTACAACTAGCTAGATCTGATAGATTTGGACATAAACGCGAGTGAAGTATAACCGGACGCGAGAGAGAGATCAGAGATCAGATCAGCTGCTGCTGACGGAGAACACGCAGCTCTGCATGATCACAGATCCGCCGCGGACCGTTGAGTGGAGCAAAATTAAATACACTAAGAGTTAGACCTAACACACTTAGCTAGTTTATCTACTCTGGAACTAGCTATACTAGTTATAAATATGTGTATTCTTTACTGTCGGGTCACTTATTACAGGTTCAGCGAGCTGCACGAGACTGACGGGCTGTCAGGAGAGGGAGAGGAAAAGAGAGCACCCCGTTTATTTTTCCCATTTTATTATCCAGAATTACTGTAAACCTTTGAATAAAGTAATTAATCTACTATTAGTAGTTTGTTTAAATGCATTACTTATGTTGTTTTTTTCATTAACATAAAATAAATCTCACGTACCCCTGCAGTACTCCAACGTACCCCTAGGGGTCCGCGTACCCCCATTTGAGAACCACTGCTTTAGAGAATCCGACTGCACTTTCACTATCCGACGTGTTTATGATGCGCCAGCGGACGTCATAAATGTGCCTCTGCTGAACTACAACTTTCCGAAAACGGACTACTATAAGCGCATCATTAATAAGCGTGTTATTGTGTTGTTTTATGCTTTATGAACGTGTGCAACAGCGAACAATATGTTGTTCATTAAGGTTGAAATTAAAACAAATAAGTAAAGTCAAAGAAAATCGTTGTCACATTGATAATTGTTGCTCACACTCAACATGGGGCATTTAGTACAGATCGCGTTCACACCGGAGTACTTTTCCCTGAGGGAAGATTACGCAAAATGAAGCCGCTGACGTCACTTCTTCTGCTTTGGTTTTACTGGCAGGCCGCAAACAACTTCACGGTGTATACTGCCTCCCGGAGCCCCCGGCCGGAAGTCCCCGGAGTTGCGGACTGGCTTCAGTAGAAGCTGCTGGGACTCACTTCAATTTTTTCAACTCGAGCGTCAAATTCACGTGACGCGTTCTCGCGGAAGCCAATCAGCGTTGGGATTGCCTCTGACGTCCCTCTGACATCCTGCTGTTGATCAGTTGTAGTTAAGATGGAAGAGAAGATAGTTGTTGCTGTCAGTGGGTTCCCGGAGATATATGATACAATGTCATATATCTACCGGGACCGCAACAAGAAAGAGCTCGCATGGAGGAAAATAAGCGAGGAAGTAGGCGTACCTGGTAAGTTATACAAAATATACATCCGTTGTTTGCTTGATTACAGATACCAACAACACATTAGCATTAACCAAGTTAGCTCAACCGCCGGTTTAACGGCAGATAACTGTTAAAAGTTACCGTTTGTAAATGTTTTTTTCTTGTCAGAGGAGGTATGCCGAAGGAATTGGAAAAGTTTGAGGGACACGTATGTCAAAGACAGAAAGAGGGAGAAGGATAGGAGGAGTGGGTCAGCAGCAGGGACCAATAAAAAGTGCAAATACTCTGCGGTCCTTCCTCGACCCAATTGGTCAGTATGGAGGTGAAGCGCAGGGAGCAGACGGAAGAGGTTGGAGCAGAACACCTATTGTGGTGGCTGATAGCCCCCCCCCCCCTCTGCTACGCGCCGTTCGTTGGATGAGGCTGAAATCTCTATTAAATAAAGAAAGGAATTGAAAACACCGGAATCAAAAGTTATAACAATTATCTGAGTTTACTGGTAGGAAACCAAACACATATACAAGTTATACAGAGTACTCCGGACTTCAGGTTTGTGATGCGATGCGGATACAAGTATCGGGACCAGCCTTCACCAAACCAAAAAGCATTTTTACATACAAAAACACCAGTATTCATACTCATATTTTGGGGCGGAGATGTGTTAACTTTTCCCTTCCCCTTTTACTCCAAAGCGAATGAGAGAGTCCGTGAGGAGGAGCTGTATGAGCTGCTCACATCCCCCAAGTGTCCTTACTGGCTGAATTCACTTCTGGTCGGGTTCAATAGTTCTCACCAGAACATGAGATTCCAAAGTTTCACAAGGTCAAAAGTCAATTCTTATCTCTGCCCCGATCTTCACTCCGTTACCTTCCCATGGGAGTTTTTCACATAAACTATTCCTTCTCAGACATTTAAACCTTTGTGCACATATTTAATGATGTCTTAACGACCTTAAAAACAACATCTGTGTGTAGGGGTGAAAAGAAGAGGTGTGTGTGTGAAACAGGATCTCTGGGTCAGTGAGTTAAAAGTGAGAATATCATTTCTATATATGTGATTACCCAAAACCGTTGTGATTACCTAAAACAGTTCAAACAATACATGTTCACTAAAATACAATTCAAAATAATACATGTTTACTTCAATACAGTGTAGAATCATATCTTTTTACTTCAATATCTACTAAAAAAATGTAAAAATCAAAGGTTAAGAGAATATCAAGGCTATAACTGCTTAATTTATCAATAAGTAATTATAATAATACAAGTGCAATTGTAAAAAGTTGTATTCTCACAAAATCTAGAATTACATTACCTGTTCCATTTTACTATATCATTATTATATTTGCCTCAATGGAATACAAAATACATCTTTCTTATATTTACAGATGAGCATGAGTTTTCAGAGGGCAGTGAGGCAGAGGATCACCACGATGCCCCTGATGCCCCTCCTGCTGCTGCCACTGCTGATGCCACTGCTGCCCTGCAGGACCTAGTGTTGTAGGCAGAGCACCAAGGGGTATGTAAACTGTAAATGACAGTTTTGATTGCATTTTATTGTATTGATGCATTGCTGTACCTTCACTAAAAAATGCTATTTGTTTTTGTCATGCAGGAAGAAAAAGGCCCAGGAATCTAGACAATGAAAATGAGGTGCATGAACGCCTCCTTGAGGCCCTGACACGGGGGTCCGGTGCTCTGCCTGCCGCACGCAACAGAAGAACTTTGTGAAGTTTGAAATACATAGATTAATTTATGAAGCAAGCACAGTTGTGCTAAATTTGGAATTGTTATAGATTACCTGCCATGGGTTGACAATCTTTGAAGGGAACAAACCAGGCTTTTAAAAAAATGTTTTAATCACTGTATATATAATTTAAATTGTATTTTATTAATAAAACTTTGTTTAATGTTACCCACGTATGTTCCTTTATTCTTTCACCATCACATACTTTTCTTTAGGGTCATCACATAATTAATAATGTAATTAAGGTGATTGTATTGTGCACAGTAGTGTAAAGTAACTTTTACTTGTAACAGAGTATTCCTAGTCACATATAATCCTTTCTAGAAATATAAGTGTTACATATAACAAAACCTGAGAGTGGAGACGAGGTGCGACAATATATCAATAATTTATTTATATTTAAACGAAGCCAGCAATAGGTCCCCCGAGGCTGGCATGAAGAGAGTGCCTAGAGGAATGAGAGCGAGGGACGAATCTGGTTTGTCTCTCGGCTCCCCGACACAGGTGCAGCTCATCAGACAAATGCCGGCTCCACAGCACTGGATCCTATAAGCACACACAGAGCCGACGGCACCCCTCGTGGTGTGGAGGGGTCGTCACAATAACAGACTGCATATTTTCATATTTCTATTACATTTAAAGTAAAAATGTACTTCTATTATATGCTTTGCCTAAAATCATAAAGTCCTTTAAAAAGCAGAAAGTGGCACTACCTCACAAAACAATAATTCATGGATTTCACAGAAATAATTATATGAATTGGTGACCTAAATCTGGTGTTGGGATAGAAATGTTTGCACATATACTGTTTCACCTGTGGTACTGCTTCACCTGTGGTACTGCTTCACCTGTGGTACTGCTTCACCTGTGGTACTGCTACACCTGTGGTACTGCTACACCTGTGGTACTGCTTCACCTGTGGTACTGCTACACCTGTGGTACTGCTACCCCTGTGGTACTGCTTCACCTGTGGTACTGCTACACCCATTTGCTACAGAGGTAGCAAGTCTTGGAGAGGAGGAGCGCTCTGTGGGCAAACCTGTGACAGATGTAAGAAAGTTAAATGTAAGTGACGGTAGAGACTGGGGCAGAGATAGCATCACAACCTCTGTGGGCTATAGATGATTTTTGCCCTTCATGTTCCTGATCTACAGACTTCAAATATGGAGTATGTCAAAATGTATTTTTGAATCAACTTAAATAACTTAAAATTACCTTGGGTTCCTTGAAAGGTACATTTAAATGACAAGTGCTATTATTATAAACCATGATGCCAGAGGGCAAATAACACTCATTATTTAAAATGTAATGAATCACACAAACAAAACACTAACCCTTCTTCCTCTTCCCTGGCTGGGACGCAGCCGATGGTGAAGGGGGTGAAGGGGGTGAATAGGTGCTTGCAGCTGGGACAGGGATGAGTGTCAGGGTGTACATCTCCTCGGATAGGTTTTCCTACATAGAAGTAGAAAGAGTAGAATGGATGTACGCCACCTTCTTCAATTTACAGAACCTCCTATTTGACTGGAAATGGCGATGAACTATGCTGTGCTACTTACCAGAGGACTCGGTGTCTGCGGTGGCAATGACGACTTCTGAAAAAGAAAAGGTTACAATTTGTAAAACATACAGTTGCTGTTAAAAGTGACAATGACTCTGAAGCTTACAAAAATAACACAAGTTTATATTACATCAAGTACAACCACTCCGTGCACACATCATGTGACCACAGAAAAAGGACACATTGGTCTCTAACCCCACCAATAGGAATGTCCTCATAAGTGATAATAAAAGTAATGACATTAAGTTCTTAGGCGTTATTTGACTCATTAAGCACAGGGTTCTTACACCTTTTCCAAAGTCAAATTCAAGCACTTTTCAAGCATTTTCAAGGTGCATTTTCAAGCTTTTCAAGCATCTTACAGCTGTTGTAAATTACATATTTATATACACATACTTATACTCAAATGATTATTTCCCTACCTCACATTAAATCAGATGTTCTTTATGCTATAAACAACCAAATGTGTTTCATAATAGCATTCTACATGAGGATGAAAAATTAAAAATGTTAGAAAAGAAAACTAAGTTTAATATTTCAAAATGAGTGACCCATCTGTACGTAGACTGGGCATCCCATATAACCTGGCTGAGCCAATATAAAACAATCAGCCAATAACTTTTCAATATTATTGATTACTATTTTTGAGGTACTTTTAGGTTGGCAGTAAACATAAGTCAGAGGTAAATGGTGTACTTCTACTCCACTACATGTATTTAATACCTTTAGTTACTTCACAGATGTGGATGAATGATGTGAAATATAATCAAGTGTTAAATCAGACTTAGTTCCACCTGGAGTAATTCACAAGCTACCCTGCAGTATACAAAGTCATTCAAACTAGCTGCACCTTTACCAGCTTTGAGACACTTTCATGATCAATCATTATAAAACATATCATATATATTATTCTGAAATGGACCAATCTGCACAATGACTACTTTTACTGTCGCTACTTTCACTATATTTTCACGAAATTAAATTTAATCTATTGATTCGTGTTCACCAACACGATTTTCCCCTTTTTTTCGTGTCACACAGAACGATTTGAAAAGCAATGTATTTATATTGGTAGTGTGTTTCGTGCCTGCGTCTTTTTGTCCGGTCGGGTCTTGGAAGACCAGAAGCTGTGTGTGGTTCATAAAACACGATTATTGTTTTTATTTTAAATCGTATAATGTCGGGCTTTTTTGCCATCTGTGAGGAAAAGAAAGAGCCTCAGAATACTGAAATATGTAGGCCTATATATCTTTTTCCTTCTAATAGTTATTATTTGTGACCCGCTCTATCGAAATCAGTCAAAAGTCGCAACGGCTCATTTAAAAAATAAACATGGATTTGTGTAAAAAAACTAGTTTTTCAGGGTTCGGGTGTTTTGTTTGATTTTAAATAAACAAAGTCTTGGCTTTCAATATGAAACTGTTATTGCCAAAATCTCATGATAAATACATTTTTGAAGCTTGTAAAGGGAAGAAGAGGCACCTCTCAACTCGCACCCTGCTCTTCCTCAGCGCCGCTCCCCCTCCCTCCGCTGAAATTATGAAGTAAAGGCGTATAGTAATCATAGATAACACGACAGGGTCCGGGACAGTTTGTTTTCATCTGTTTTCAAAAAACAAAGTATTGGCTTTCAGAATATTAAACTTGTTTCTGCAAATTCAGATGATAAATATAACTTTGAAGCTTGTAACGGCATAATTACAAGCGGAGAACGGAGTAACTTAACGTCACAGCAGGCATAACAACAGCCGGTGTTTCTTGTGAGTGTTTCCCCGGTACACAAACACAATACACACAAACACACTCGCAAGCTTCCCCCAGACCAGTAATACAAACGAAAATGTGTTTTGGGTCAATGTGACTGATTTCGATAGAGCAAGTCACATTTGGTTTAGGCACGAAACATACTACCAGTAGAAATACATTGCTTTTAAAATCGCTCTGTGTCGAATCAATAGATTATATTTCGTGACTATAACACGAAATGCTGTGAGACTGGGTTGAATTACAACAGTGAGTGCTTCATCCTCTGAACACCACAGGATAGCGACTGTAACTCACATATTAACGTAGGTACGCTCCTCTGAAATGATTGTCCCCTGCAATTATTATTATCCCTCATCGAGTTCGCTATTCAGCTTGCTAACGTTAGCTTGAACAAACGTAACATGCAACGTTAGCCTAATCTAAAATGCTCTACTACGGCGTACCTTTCATATGGCTCGTCAGCGCAGACTCTCGCATCGTTATTTTTGCAAACTTTGCAGGAGGCTACTCGTGGGCTTGACCCTCGTCTTAGTCATGGCTTGTATTTGTCTTCTGCTAGCCAACGCTCGTTGAAACGGCAACCTCCTGGCATACTGTCATCTATCACTCTCATCAGAATGCCCAGGTCACACACGTAACAAAAACACTTGCCGGTCACGCGCATGCGCGGGAAGGCCGGAGCGGAGCTGTTTTATGTAAAAGCGAAGCAATTAAGCGCGCTCAGACTTCTTTATTTTCTTTTAATCTAAAAAGCGAAGTAAAGCATTTACAATTTCAAGCACTTTATCCCAAATTCAAGCACCATTCCCAAAATTCAAGCATTTTTCAAACCTTGAAAACACCTCGTACAATTTCAAGCATTTTCAAGGATTTCCAGCACCCGTACGCACCCTGTAAGCAGTTCAACCAATGTCATTTTGAATGGTCAGCTCCTGGCTGTTTATAAAATTCTCATATAACAAATAATAGTCAGAAAACAATAAGAAGAGTGGTACAATAGACTTCTGCAATTACTTGATGTGGCTGGCGAGTTTTCCGCAGGAGGCTGTGGGGTTTCGGAGGCTGCTGCAGGCTCTGTATGACTCCAACCTAGATTAAAGAAAAGAAGCTTTGGATAGCATCAACAACATCATGTAATTCACTAGTTCTCCCATTTGTATGCTTGATTTAAGGAAGAGGTGTAAGTTAATTGCTGTCAATTACCCCTATGGGCTCCTCCTAAACTTTATTAACAAAACGACATCTAAGTGTCTAAAACAATACCTTTCGCAACAAATTCAAATAACACCTCCATCCTTTGGAGGCAGGTGGAGGCATTGCTGCTGACATTGCACCTTGGCATCATGACTTCGCAGGTCCATTCCTTCTTTATTCCAGGCCGGGCTAGGAACAAGACGCCTCTGGCTCCAAGGGCCTGACATTTTTCCAGCTTCCAACAAACCAAAATATCCCTTATTTCAGAACAATTATGCCCTGGTTATTTACAAAGGCAAAACCAGTTGTTAAACATAAATCACATAAACTGCTAGCACAAATATTCAACCCCTATGCAATAACAAAGACATTTTTTTTGATGCATGCATTAACAACTTGCGATCAGCAAGTAGAAGCTTTGAACATTATTCTGCATTGTATTTCTCTTGGCGGAATTTACACTGTATATATCATCTAGGTTTGTGGAGTAGCACGTGGTTTATGAACAGTGCCACAGATTCTAAGTGGGATTAAGTTTAGAGCCATTCTACTACATAAACGTCGCTATTTTTGATCACCTGCAGTATTTTTTTTAAGTCTTGTGCTTGGGGTAATTGTACTACTAGAAGGTGAGTATTCACTTGGATGCCTTACAAGTATACTAGATGTTCTGCTGTTGCGCACAGGCTCAATCACAGTGTTGAGATAATATATCTATCTCTAAAGTACACTGGAGTATTTATAGGGGTTCTGTAAGATATCATTGATTATGGTATTCATAATTAGGTTTCCATTAGTGTATAATCACCTATAACTATTTTTTGTTGTGATTAGCTTAGAATAAGCCCTTCATATATACATAGGGAGCCGGTCTCTTTCACTCTCTTCTCTTTGCCGTGTTACTACAGTACTTCAATCGGAAGAAAAAAAACACTGGCTCTAGAGAAGGCCTTTCATGTTGTTATGGCAATGGATGGCCACTGTAGGTTCTTGTACACGCTTATAAAGGGAGAGGTACTCAGTTGGTTGCAATTTAGAAACCTCACTATTACACAGAGTACCTTTCAATTACATTGAATCAAATTCAGCGATGATTCGCCAAAGTTAAATAAACATAACTTATCCCTGTGTCTACAGTAGTTGTATTGACAGGGAGCAGACACACTGATGAAAATGTCTATTTCGAATGTAAGTTGAATTGGATAAATGATTAAATAGTGCAAATGTATTTTGCTGTGTTCTGACACAGTGCTTTAAAACTTGAATGCACATATAGTCACATTTTTTTTGGGGCACACAGTTCATGCAGGTCATGAAATTTGCATCATGTGCACCAGCTCAAAGCCCATTTCTACCTAGGGCTTTGAGCAGCAGATTTGTATTACGTAATTATGATCAGATATGGTCAGATATTACATTTCTGTATCAAATGTAAATATTTTTTCCAAATCCAGAATGAACAAGTACAGGGCTGTTATTAATTATGCATGCAGGCCAACAAAAAAAAAAGTCCATCACATACCACCAATGCAGCTTGATCCCTCAGGTGGGATGAAGTTTTATTCTTTTTTTGTGCCTGGACCCAGGTGTTTGCTTTCATATCAAACTTGTCCATTCGTTTGCTAACCCCTAGATTCCACCGGGTCCGTCTGCGCCGCGTTGCGGTTTTGGTCCGGCCTCCTCCGGCGTCATACCCTACCAGGCGCGTTTCAGAAGCATTTCAGAAGCGGAGCGTCTTGCCTGCCGGCTCGCAGTTTTTGTTGATTTGGGCATATTTCCTGGACAGGCTACTTTGTACAGACAAAGTTAATAATAACTGTAATATTCCAGTTATAAACGACATGAATCAAAGATGTGTTGCTGTATTTTAGTGGTAAAAAAATGCATTCATCATCATAATTATTCTATATATATATAATTTACACAGTGCCTGTAAACCGGAGGAGAACGCTGGCATTTCTCCTCCTACTTGAAAGACTACGGAGGGATAGGGTCTGCAAAATTAGTTTGTGTGTGTGATATATATCTATATATATATATGCTATAATGCTCTGAACGTTCCACTTCCTGCCTGCCCGACCTTACGTTACGGCTGCGCCGCGACAAAAATAGGATTCATCCTAATTTTAGAGGAGCCCTGCGCCGAGCCGCTTCTGGGCTGCTTCTGAGCCGTAACGCGCCGCGTGTGGTGGAATAGCACCCATTGACTAGAGTGGCCGCGATCGCCGTGAGCACCGCGGCGCAGCCGTAACGCGCCCGTAAGGCGCCGCAGACGGACCCGGTGGAATCTAGGGGTAAGGCGCAGTTTGCGGGGCTGCACCGCCTTGCAGAATTTGTATCAATGCAATAATGACCCCTTACTTAGTTTTAGTACAATTTCAAAGCAATGCTAAAATTCAGCGGTAAAATATTATGTACTCGAAAGTAAGGTTACACAACTTCTACTATCTTACAAACTTGACCATGACATTGTACTGTAAAAGCACAATCTTGAATTTGACGAAAATATATGATAATGTTAATCTGTTGAAATCCTATATATAAAATTATATTTATAATATAATCTAGAATTATAGCAGTACTACAGTATAATACGCTGCAACGTCGTCTGTGTTACCAGCTCGAATAAGACCATTTTTAATTTCCCTGTAAGTTTTGCATAACAAAGACATAAATATATGACACTGTTAGTCGATTGTAATGCTATATATAAATCGTGAAAAGTTTAAGTTCTTACCTGTGGGCACAACTACCGTGTGTGTGTGTGTGTGTGTGTGTGTGTGTGTGTGTGTGTGTGTGTGTGTGTGTGTGTGTGTGTGTGTGTGTGTGTGTGTGTGTGTGTGTGTGTGTGTGTGTGTGTGTGTGTGTGTGTGTGTGTGTGTGTGTGTGTGTGTGTGTGTGTGTGTGTGTGTGTGTGTGTGTGTGTGTGTGTGTGTGTGTGTGTGTGTGTGTTGTGTGTGACAAAAGAGAAAGTGGTAAAGAGACAGAGATGTAAGAAGGGGAGAAGACAGGAAGAAATGTAGGGAATATAGCTCTGTGGAGGGAGACCAGAAGAAATAGAAAAAGACTCTTACAAGTGCTGTTTGATCTTGCTTTGGTTTGGAATCTGTTGAAGGAAAAAAATACAGTTAACACTTTTGAATGCATGACAATTTACAATCTCACATATCATGAACAAGCTTTAACATTGGGGGTAATTTACGAGTTAAAGCACTAACCAATCAGGGGCGGACTGGAACAAGGACAGCTCTGAACGTTTTGTCCTAAATAGGACCACAACAATCAGCGTGCAGTAACAGTCTGTAGACTGTTGTCATGACATTTCTTCACAATACTATTAGTTGCCACTGTATGCAAGTATGACAGCCACAATAGGCATTTTTCCAAGCTTTGTATATACAGTGCCAAAAGTATTTAACTCAACATTTTCTTACATTAACTTTTTTTCCAACACAGCATTTATATTGTTAGCAGTTATGTTTTGGTGTACTTCTAAAAGGTAATTAGTTATTTGCTCACTGTCAATTTATTGCCATTTATTTCAGATATATTTATTTATTTCAATGAACAGCTAACCTTAGAGTGGCGTTAAGTTGGCGTGACGTTAAAGTCGTGCGACCCTGCTGTACTCGTCTGTAGCATAACGTTAGCATTTTGCTTCTGGCCATTAGATTTATGATTCGAAAATTATAAAAGTAGGGTAGATATGTGGAGATTATCCGGCTGAACAAAACGTGCATTTATCAACAGGTTCGTTCTCCACAGATCTTATTTCGAGCTATTTTCCAAAATCCTATGGAGAAATCCCATTGACTCTGAGACGAGGGAACCAATAGTTGTAAAATGCTAACTCACTTCTGGGTTGTAGGACTCATCACCGCACTATATCTCCGGTCAAGTAAAGCTAATATGTGTTTAGCTAGCTCGTGCTTAAAAAAAATATGTAACTACAACTGATTTACTTGCAATAAACATTACAAATATTGGAGGCATGCGGTGCTGCACATTACCTGCTTGGCGAAGTCAGACAGAGAGGAAGTTGTTGCCGATGTCCGGTGCGTTCATGGTCATGGATAGTAATCGGTAGCATGGTGTTCACTTACTACGCGATCGCACAACGTAACGTACAGTAATTCCACAACCACAAAAATGGATTAACATCGATTTAGCTGGGGCAACAAAAATAAATAAATGAATGAATCTACTGGTTTCATAATTTGAACCAAAATTGGTGCATTTTGCACAATTTTTTTTATTTATCTTTATTATTTTTTATTATGTTGCACTGTTGGAGGAGCTCGGGGTCTAAGATTTTAAATGCCAAAAGTACACTGTAGCTAGCATCTGATAACAAAAACCCTTGAACCTTGAACCTTAGTGGTGTTTATTTTTCACGGAGTTCAGTTGCTAAGCGATCATACAACGTCACGTCCGGTATTTCCACAACACAAATGGATTAACATCGATTTAATACATTAATGTAGCCTTTGTTTCTGCTAAAAGAGGTGTCGACCAGCTAGGGCCACAAGAAAATCGGCGAAATCGAGTGTGACGATTAAAAAATTAAAAACATCTAATTTTGACAATAAAAACCGACCAATAGTCTTGGTAGAGCATTTGCTTGGCACTTCCGGGTATTTCTCCACTGGTTGGGCCATGTTAACAATACCGTGTAACTGTCACGTTTGAAGGGACGAAACCGTGACATATTCACGTCTCCCAGCATGGTAGATCGTCACATGTTCACGTCTTGCCGTGATACCGGGTTGCTCATACTGCAGAGCCTTAATCAAATGGCTCTTTCCTGTCCCAGCACCGCCTGTTATAAATACATGAAACCGGTCCGGATTTTTACCCGAGATTTTGTCTAAACACCATTGTCGTATTTGATAGAAAATAGACATTTGTTTTTCTTTTAGAGACCGAACTAATTTCAGCCCTTCGCTTCTGCACAAAATATTCTTTGTCTTTTCCAAATGGCACATTTGCCGATTACTAACGGCAAGATCAGGAATAGCGTCTATTTGCTCCCCGTCTACGGTTTCAATTTTTTCCCGCTCTTCTTCGCATTGAAGATTGTCCAATTCCTGTTCAGGTCACACCAAGCGTCTTCAAAATCTACATTACCGTCTAAAGCAGGGGTTTTCAAAGTGTGGGAAGGTGAGCCTCCCCTCAGAGAACATAAGAACAGCCGCGCCCCCCCTCCCAATTATTATTGCTGTTGCTTTAATGCAGGGGTATTCAATTGCATTTCTACGGAGCCACTAAAGCAGTGGTCGCCAACCAGTCGATCGCGATCGACCGGCGGAGAGAACGCGCTCCGAGGTGTGGTTAAACTTAAACTTTACCCGTCTCGCTCGTTGCCTAAAGTGCAATAAGAGTTTAGCATGTCAGGGCGCTAACACGAGCAACTTGTCTAAACATCTTGCAAAAGTGCACCACGTTCAGACGGAGAAATGCACCGGGTTCGACTGTCTCTAGTAGCTCTGTAGCCCCATCCACGAGTAACGTTTCCACGTCAGGTATATTATGTATGCTAGCAGCAACACACGGAGCTAACTCAATGATTCAAACATGGGTTAATGATTACAGGGAACTGAGTTATTTAGTTTGTTAAAGTTTCAGCCATTCTGTTCACAGTTCTGTCCTCAGATTATTTAATATGATTTGAAAACGTTGTTGTTTCTGTTGATGTGAAATATTATGTATTTCATTTAAATAAAAAGCAATGTTAGTTTTGTTTACAATTTGTTGATTTTCATTTAATCGTTTATTTGAATAGGGACAATGCACAGTAATGAACACTTTAGACAAATAATGCTTCAAGTGTAAATATGCCGTATTTTAGCTTTGAGCTAATTTCCATCCGTAGTCCCTGACATACAACATATAGTTAGTTTACCTCATTTTTCTCTCCAAAAGAACCGATAAGAGTACCGTTAAAAGACCGGACCGATAAGCGGTATCGATAAAAGTAGTAGTACCGTTAAAACCTTAACGATACCCATCCCTACATATTATACCTTTTATAATTCAATCAAATGTAGCCCTGTTTTGACTAATGATTTATATGTGTACACATATCACTTAAATTATTCAATACATCCTTTGTACTGAAGTATTCAAAAGTAAAAATTACATGTTTAATATCAATTATTTGCTGTGGCCAAGTTTTCATTGCATTTACAGACCCTTGTATCTCTCTGATACCACCCAATGAATGCACTGACTTGCTTGTAGAACCACGCTATACAAAGCAGATAGCAACACTTATAAAAACTTAAGCATAGACATTTAAAAAAGGGGCTACTGTATCGACATTTTAAAATTATATTTAAAGAAAAGGCCCTGACAAAACAGCAGGGCTCTATTTCAGTATTAACTATAGAAAAAACACAGCAACAGCTGACATCAAATCTTTGCTGAGCCCAAGGATAATCATAAATAACATAGTGAAAATAAATATATTGCAATGCTCACAGCAGCATCCAACCGTCTCTAATCATAAAAAAACATAATACAAATAAATGTATTGCAATGCTCAAAACAGCAGCATCCAACAGTCTCTAATCCTTGGATATTACATGCCACTGCATGCATGCACGGAGCAGCTGTAGCGCGGAGATCATCATATCATTCTGTCTTGTATTACTTAACAAAAAATAACAAAAACGGCTCGTTCGCGGGCGCGAGCCGGCTCCCGTCGTTCACTTAAAAGAGCCGGCTCTTTGACACATCACTAGTTTCCACAACAAGCTGGAGGAGAGTCCTCTCCTCTCAGACTGAGGGGCTCAGGTGAGCTAAAGGACTCTTGAGTGTTTAGATATAGTTCACTTTAGTCTAAGTTATCTCAGTGGGTCTCAAACGGTTTTGTCACAAATTATTGAAAAGATTATTTCCGCGGCACGCTTTCAAATATAACATTTTCGTTTGAAAGAGCCTTTTTGACGGAGTTCAGAATTTTAACCTTCTTCTCCTTTTTTTCGGCCAAAGACTCTATTTTACACACTCACATGGTGTCAAGTTACATTTACATTCTGCTAAGCATTCATCTTCACTGCTGCAACATATACATGTACAGGCAGTAGCTGGCCTGGGGAAATTAAATAGACAAACAGTGTTATTTTTCTTACACGTTTTAGAGTGTCTTTTGGAATGCTGTTGCACAGATGTCACAATGTCCTTTAACGGCTCATCTTGTGATGGTAATTCACATGTCACATATGTGTCGATTAATTTAATCACCTCTTCATCTGCATTATCAATTTTGGGTGCATTCTCAATCCAAAACAAGCAATGCACATGAGGTGAGCCACGCTGCTGAAATTCCACGCGATAGAAATAGTCTACAATCTTGCCAATTGGGTGTGAAGGGGACATAAGAACTTCTTTCAAAAACAATTCCATCTAAAATCAAACATCCTGGCCGCTGTCACAGGATTACGACGCAAGAGTTCACATCAGTCTGCCCAATCTAAATCTTCAGCGGTCTGTGTTCTACCTTCCTGTTTTAAAATAGTGTTGAGTAGATTTGTCCACCTAAGATCAGCCGAAGAGAATGAACAAAACCAGGTAGGCACACCAAGTTGACGCACACAAGCTAGGAGGTCATTCTGTGCGCGCTGCCAAAATAGTACCTCTAATAGGTGAGAGAAAACGAAAGCATCATCAAATTGCAACAGTTTTCTTATGGTTTCCTGATTCAACAAATTATCTTCTATCGGTTTGGATGGAAAGCCTGCTTTGCCTTTTCGCAATGCAATAGACACACTGGACAATACCTGTTGCACCTCAGACAAATACTGAGCATATTAAATGTATTCTATATTTTGTACAAACCTAACATCAGCATTTAAAACACGGATATTCAAATAGCGTGATAATGTTATCTTGCGGGGCCTCGAATCATGGTAGAAGAAGAAGAAGATACACTTTATTAATCCCTTACAGGGACATTTCTTTCCCCACTCTGTTGTGTTTACACACATTACACACACAGGGGAGGATATACATGCACAAACACAGGATATACATGCACACACACAACCACATGCAGATAGGAGAGGTGGCAGAGCAGAGAGGCTGCCAGGTACCCGGCGCCAAGGGAGCAGTTTCAGGTTAGGTGCCTTGCTGGCACCTCAGTGGCCAGGTGGGCACCTCGGCAGTGGCCTTGGAGGTGAACTGGCACCTCGGCAGTGGCCTTGGAGGTGAACTGGCACCTCTCCAGCTACCAGCTCACTCCATCTTTTTTTGGTCCGATCGGGACGTGAACCGGCGACCCTTCGGTTCCAAGACCAAGTCCCTACAGACTAACCCCTAGATTCCACCGGGTCCGTCTGCGGCGCGTTACGGCTGCGCCACGGTGCTCACGGCGATCGCGGCCACTCTAGTCAATGGGTGCTATTCCACCACACGCGGCGCGTTACGGCTCAGAAGCGTCCCAGAAGCGGCTCGGCGCAGGGCTCCTCTAAAATTAGGATGAATCCTATTTTTGACGCGGCGCAGCCGTAACGTAAGGTCGGGCAGGCAGGAAGTGGAACGTTCAGAGCATATATATATATATATATACACACACACAAACTAATTTTGCAGACCCTATCCCTCCGTAGTCTTTCAAGTAGGAGGAGAAATGCCAGCGTTCTCCTCCGGTTTACAGGCACTGTGTAAATTATATATATAGAATAATTCAACACAGTCTCACGGCATTTCGTGTTATAGTCACGAAATTAATCTATTGATTCGTGTTCACCAACACGATTTCGCCATTTTTTTCGTGTCACACAGAACGATTTTAAAAGCAATGTAAAGAATAACAAATTAGAAGGAAAAACAGATAAAAAAAAATACAGACTTCAGTATTCTGACACAGAACGATTTTAGAAGCAATGTATTTCTATTGGTAGTATGTTTCGTGCCTGCACCAAATAATAACAAATTAGAAGGAAAAAAAGATGACATAAAAACAGATGTCAGTATTCTGAGGCTCTGAGACATTTCTTTTCCTTGCGGACGGCAAAAAACTCTGACATTATACAATTTAAAATAAAAGGGATAGGGTTAGGCTTAGGGTAAGATATTGAGTAAGAACATGTTTTTATGAACCACACAGCTTCTGGTCTTCCAAGACCCGACCGGACAAAAAGACGTGTTGCAGGCACGAAACATACTACCAATAGAAATACATTGCTTTTAAAATCGTTCTGTGTGACACGAAATAAATGCGAAAATCGTGTTGGTGAACACGAATCAATAGATTAAATTAATTTTGTGACTATAGCACGAAATGCGGTGAGACTGGGTTGAATAATTATGATGATGAATGCATTTTTTTACCACTAAAATACAGCAACACATCTTTGATTCATGTCGTTTATAACTGGAATATTACAGTTATTATTAACTTTGTCTGTACAAAGTAGCCTGTCCAGGAAATATGCCCAAATCAACAAAAACTGCGAGCCGGCAGGCAAGACGCTCCGCTTCTGAAATGCTTCTGAAACGCGCCTGGTAGGGTATGACGCCGGAGGAGGCCGGACCAAAACCGCGGCGCAGCCGTAACGGGGCGCAGACGGACCCGGTGGAATCTAGGGGTAAGCCACTGCCGCACCTGGTAGGTGTTTAACCTGTTAAGCACCGAGCCTGTTTTTCATGTTTCAGGCTCGAAAATGACATGCCCAAAACAAATGACTACAACTTAACTTCTAAAAGGGTTATATGAATAATTTCTTTTATCAAAGCAAGGTTACATCTGTGAGTTGGATGTAGAAGTGTCAGAATCAATATAAATGTTTTTTATTTTAAAGAAATTCAGATTTTACATAGTAAAAAATTATTTTTTACAGATAGTGAAAACTACCCTTGGATGATGGGTTAGTAGACTAAAAGCTTTAGAAATCCAAAGTACAACATATAACTAGAGAATGCAATTCCTGAAGAAATTGCTAGTGGGAATGCTTTATGCTGAAATATAATGTGTAAGAAGAAAGTGAATAATCAGGAATATTTGGATGACTGAATGGTTTCCATATGAATGAATATTATGTGAAAAAGTAGCATGAAACTCCAAATGATAAATAATGTTAAAGATTTAAGGCTTTGGATGTAGAATGTTATTCATGGAAAAGTTGAAAATGCAAAAAGAACACTGGCAGCGTTATGAAATAAAAGCTCCATGGTGAAATAGTAAGATTTGGCACATTTTATTTTCAAAAACCAGAACATGGGGGAAAAAAAACTATATAAAACATTTATATCAATTAAATAATAAATAATAACAATCAAACAGAACAATAGGGGGGGGGAGTATAGAAACTTTTCATATCAATTAAATAACAATCTGTCAAACAATACATGAAAAAAAACTATATAAAACATTTCAAATCAATTACTAACAATATATTCTGTAAAACCTACCAAAGTTCATCTGAAACAAACTCAATACCATAATAAATGTATCCACAAATTAGGATTTAAATGTTATACTTGGAAACACAAATACACAACCGAAAATAATACATGTAGGCAGAATACAGGCAGATTACGTAACTTCCGCCGCCTAAAACCCAGGAGGCTAACCCTACATTAGCAAAACAACGCTATTTTCTTTTTGCAAAAGGTGCAGCGGGCTTCAAACACGTTCCCCTCGAATGAATACCAACTTTTTTTAAACTATATAAAACTGTTTAAATCAATTACTAACAAATATATTCTGTAAAACCACAAAGTGAAAAGGTGAACAAAAATAAAGTAATTTGTATGAAAGAACAAGTGAGAAAAAAAAAACTATATACAGAAACTATTGATATAAATGTTGTAATAAATATAAAAAAATCACTGAAGTGAATAAGTTAAAAACAAACAATATATAGAAACGTTTCACATCAACTACTAAATAAAGTAACAATCTGCAAAAAAAGGCAAACATTTGAACTTCCAACAGTCACCGTGCCACTGTGGGTTGAACTCCACCTTGAGAATGGCAAAGTGGAGAGCCTAAAAAGTTGACATTGTTTAATATTTTTTTGGAAGTTTTATATTAAGAAGTTTGTGCAGTTTACATTTTAAGTGTTATTTAATTGTCATTTAATTTGAGGGTGGGAACTCTGTAACTGAGCATGATGGCATTGTAATTTCTGTCTGTGAAAATGTTTGAAACAGCAATGTCTGCACTTTCTCCCACAGAGACTTCATCTACTTCATCTACACTGTCAAACGCACAGGCATCAGATTATATGCAGTAGATGGCCGACGCCTAGCAGCGTAAAATATGTTTGAAGCTTGGTTTATCAAATCACTCAAATCTGTGAATAGAAACATGACAGCTGTACAGTGCCGTCTGGGTCATGTGGTAAGCCATCGGGTCCTCGTGAGTGTGGGTCAAAAAAGCCATACCTTCCTTGTTGGTCCCTGATACAGCGATGCACAAAGAAGCCATTATCAACAAAGCGTAGCTCACCCCTGATGACAAACACTGAAGTCGGTGTAGGAGGTTGGGGTTCTGTTCTTCGCCAGTAGGAGTTGTAAACATGCCAAACATTGATTCACACTTTGTCATTATGTGTTGCTGTCTGTAGCCAAAAACTCTCAGGTAGTTCATCTGTATTCAAGTATGCATTAACCTGTTGTCCATCAGCAATTAACTGATCCAGAATTAGTGCATACATTGCATGGCCTCTATCTAAAACAAGATCAAGGTCTGTGCTTTGGAGGTGATGTGACTCGTGAAGAAAAGCCAGAAATGAAGCAGAGTTGCAGGTGCACTGACTGTTCCTAGAATCAGCATATTGAGGATGCATCTGACTGCGAGATGCTAACACAGGGTTCCTGCAGGTTTCGCCAACTCAAATTTAAGACTTTTTAACCCTCCTGTTACATTCAGGGTCAAATTGACCCGTTTGAAAGTTTGAAAATCTACGAAAAATACTTTCAAGTATTTTTTTTGTATGAAACTTCTTCTCCTTACCTTAATTAGTGCAATAAACAAGTACAATTAAAATGGTTCATGTCATGCATTTGGAACCCCCCCCTACATGTCTATATCACAGAGATGGTATTTGGGTCAATCTGACCCGGCAGTGCAAGTGGAGGCTAAAAGGAGACACACACACCACACACACCACACACACACACACACACACACAACACACACACACACACACACACACACACACACACACACACACACACAAATACTTTCAATACAAATCCTTATGACTCATTTGGCTTGATTCTAAGTGAACGGGTCAATTTGACCCTGAACAGAAGAGGTGTCTCGTCTCTATTTATCACATCAACCAATTGGAAAAAAAGTTGGAACATTTAAAAGTAATTTAAAAAATGTTATGTTATGCAAAACTAATGTATTTTATATCAAGGTTTTTCCAATGTAAAAAAGAAAATAGAAAAATGTGTTTGAATGTATATGTTTTGTGAAAAACGAGTGACTTATTCTAATGGAACCATGATCTGTAAGAGGTGAATAACACAATTGCACTAAATATTGATTTCATTGATAGTAATAAAAGGTACAAACTATGTACAAAACAAATCTGGATTTTGGGGCTTTTGACCATTTTTGGATAATTAAACATGCACTGGGTCAAATTGACCCACGAATATTATTGCGAATATAACAGGAGGGTTAATGCCAAATTGATTCTATCTACATGTCTCATTCATAAGTAAATGATTTATACTACATGGTCCATATCTTAAATATAAATAATACCTTCTGAGTTTTTCTTTATATTTAAATAAATATAAACACAATAACAGTTACTATAACACATTAGGATAAGATGTTTTCTTGATTAATATATACATGTCTCATTCATAAGTAAATGATTTATACTACATGGTCCATATCTTAAATATAAATAATACCTTCTGAGTTTTTCTTTTGAAGGTAATAAATAAATATAAACACAATAACAGTTACTATAACACATTAGGATTCACATTTCTTGATTCATAGATAGCTCTTTATCTTTGATAATGTATCACAGACTTTGCCCCAACCGGGTGTCGAACCTGCGAACAGAAGAAATCTCAGCTGGCTAAGACGGCGGTTCACAGCTTCAGTAATGCTGCAATTTTATTGGCTGTCCTAAGCACGTCTCGCATTGGCTGTCACTCTATGCCACCTAAGCACGTCTTGCCGGCTCATCCATGTCGAGAGTTGAAACCATTGGAACTGATGGATTGGTTTGACGCAGTTTACGCAAAGCTGTGAAAATGAAGTTCCTCTTCAGTTTCGACAGCAATCGTTCCTTCGCTTTCATCGAAAGTTCGCTATGTTGCTCCATGTGCCTGTCTAACCGAGTTCCAGTTGAAGTACAACAAGGCACCGGGCAAGCTAGAGTTCTTACATTTACTCTTCCATTTGACAGCCTCATCAAATACGACCTCTCTCTCCCATTAAGAACACCGTGAGTGCCTTTAAGATGCTGGCTTAAGGCTGTGTAGGATTTAGAGCAAATCGGACAAATATTATTAACCATGTTAGTGTCTAGTATATGTCTTCTCCTCCGTGACATCTGCAAATGACATCTAGCTTTACCGTAACTTTATAGATAGGATTCTGTCGCGTCATAGGTTCACAGCCGTTGGTGCAAAAACAAATTTACAATCCACATCGGGATTCTTTCATGATTTTTTAATGGGAGCAACAAACCAGTCCCATTCATTCTCTATGGCACTGTTGAACCAGAGCCGATGTCATATATATTTGGCCGCTGCCGCGAGTGGCGCTGTGGCGCACTTTTGCCGCTCTCTTTCAGTGAATGAGAGACAGACTGCACAGCGACGTAAATGCATACATCTTTTTCAACTCTGGACATTACGACCAAATTATAAGGTAAGTTAAGTTATATTAACATGAATTAACAGAGAAGCGACATGTAATGTTATGTTATCTGGGCTTTGTCTGACGTGTTTTAGTTTAAATATAAAATAAAATACGCTATAAAGTGGTCCGTGTTTCCTACGTGTATCGAGTCTAACGGTACTTTGGGATGAATTACATTGTTAATGTAAAGTTAATTCAACTTAAGCCGCTTAAAGTTCATGTGGTAGGATTTCTGTGTGAGTTTATTGTGTTTTTGTTGACTTGGTGAGGCGCAATTACCGCGAGTTACTTGTGGCGAAATCCTCCGTGCGCGTTTACATTAATGTATATTTAAATATATAAATGAACGCTAACTACCATGTAAGATTACCATTAACTCCCGTATTATTTTCCAATAAACCGGGGTTAGATATACTAACCCATCACTGTTACAAAACACAGCGTGGGGACAAGTTAACAGCAGTTTACTTTTGGATAAAAAAGTATTATGTATATTCAGCTGTGCCGTTGCCCAGACGGGGTTAAATATACATAATAGATGCAGACACACACACACACACTGCTAAACACCAGAACTGTTGAAACCACATCCATAACATTCATCTACTACTTAGTAATTATTTATCTAATATATCATTCAGCCTTGGCTGAGCTCCCTTTGTTAGTTAAAAGGGTTTGACCCATGGGGGAGGGGTAATGGAAGTGTAAATAGTTTCAACAAACACACAGCCTCCGTTCTTCTCTGTCCCCTCACTGTGGGCCGGACCCTCAGTGTCCTCTCCACTTTCAGATGAAGGGTCAGAGGAACTCAAAGAAATGCTGGACTCCAGAGAGCATTCAGTGTCAGACTCCAGAGAGCATTCAGTGTCAGACCCCGAGAGCATTCAGTGTCAGACCCCAGAGAGCATTCAGTGTCAGACCCAGAGAGCATTCAGTGTCAGACCCCAGAGAGCATTCAGTGTCAGACTCCAGAGAGCATTCAGTGTCAGACTCCAGAGAGCATTCAGTGTCAGACCCCAGAGAGCATTCAGTGTCAGACCCCAGAGAGCATTCAGTGTCAGACCCCAGAGAGCATTCAGTGTCAGACCCAGAGAGCATTCAGTGTCAGACCCCGAGAGCATTCAGTGTCAGACCCCAGAGAGCATTCAGTGTCAGACCCCAGAGAGCATTCAGTGTCAGACTCCAGAGAGCATTCAGTGTCAGACCCCAGAGAGCATTCAGTGTCAGACCCCAGAGAGCATTCAGTGTCAGACCCCAGAGAGCATTCAGTGTCAGACCCCAGAGAGCATTCAGTGTCAGACCCCCCCTCGAACCTTGTGTCTTCTTCAGATGAGTCCTGCAGCTCGCTGGCAGAAGAAGGCTGCAAGATTATTTCTGAAGTCTCTTCTGCACTGAAAAGCTTCTTCATTTGAGTTCCTTCTCTTTGCTCCAGGTCTTTCTCCTTCTCTGCTCACTAATGAAATAAGCCCTTGGTCAAACTGCATGTTTATCTTTGGCAGCCAGGTGCAGAAACACACTAACAGTGTTTTTGAGTAATCAAGCAGCTCTTCAAAGACACATCAAACACATCCCTCAAAAGATGGCCTTTTGTTCCCATGAAATGATCTGTGCATGCTTACAGATTCTCACACACACGGAGAGGGAGGAGGTGTGTGCTGGTTCTGCACAGGCCTAAAAAATGTTGTTCTATCACCTGAGAGCACCAGGTCACATGCTGCAGGACCTGCTAGTCTGCTGCTGGAAATGACACACACACACACACACACACACACGCACACACACACACACACACACACACACACACACACACACACACACACACACACACACACACACACACACACACACACACACACACACACAACACACACACACAACACAACACACACACCACTCTCGGGGCCCCCTGGTAGTCACACGGCTCCATAATATAACTGGCAAAAATGTAAGAATGTAATGCATCGGCCTACAGTGGGAAAATGGTGTAATCTGTTGGAATAGAGTAGAAATATCAAATATCACTACTTTTCTTCTAAATGAAATGCTGACATTACAAAATGCATGGTTTTATACTGCAATGGCAGTGAGATCAACAAATGTGGTCTGAATGGAAGTCAATGAGGCATTTTTGAGAGAAATGAAATAATTAAAATAATTAAACAGGCATTTAAAGGGTTAAAATCTGC
Source organism: Trematomus loennbergii (assembly GCA_012861695.1). Taxonomy (NCBI): domain Eukaryota; kingdom Metazoa; phylum Chordata; class Actinopteri; order Perciformes; family Nototheniidae; genus Trematomus; species Trematomus loennbergii. The sequence continues at coordinate 178,597 of JAAOOA010000099.1, forward strand.
CAATGATTGAATGTTTGGTAGTTTGGAGTACGTTAGAAGTTGTTTATGTGATTCATGAAAAAAAAAGTAGAAAAAGATATTGATGTATGATGATTTAATAGCAGTTATTATGGGCGTGTACATTTTTGCCACGAAGGTGTCCAGAGGTAGTATCTGACACTACGTAAAAATTAATAATGCAGTCAAATCAATTTTGTTGCTAATCTTTGACACATCCAAGACTCTAATAACCACCAAAGTTCCCTCTACTAATTATTATATTGAAAGAAATTCATTTTTTGTGTTTTTTTTTTAAGAGAAATTAAATAATTCAAATAATGAAACAGGCATTTAAAGGGTTAAAATCCTGAAAATTATTGGATGGTTTGGTAGTTTTGAGCACGTTAGAAGTTGTTCAAGTGATTCATGGAAAAAAAAGTTTAAAAAATATTGATGTATGATTTAATAGCAGTTTTTATGAGCGTGTACATTTTGCCACGAAGGGGTCCAGAGGGTGCAAAATGCATCACGAGAGTATACAAAACATGTAAGAGTAAACGACATTGGATTTCAAAAAATTTGACTCAAAAGAAGACTTCTTGCAAAACTCCATGCCAAAAGCTGTAACACGCTGAAATGAACACCAAATCAAAAAGAAAAGTCAGGAAAAATGTACAAAAATGCCGAGGAGGGCACAAGGGTTAAAGAAGGACATCAGGTGCTTCTCAACAGCTTGGATCTCCGTGTTTTCCCACAGCTTTTTCTTGAAAGGCTGCCGACCTGTATAAAAATGACAAATAAATTATTTTGTGTTTTATCTGGAACTGCTATGGAAAAGTTATTTGAGAGAAAAAGTTGATAGACATATATGAATAATAACACAAGTAGCATAATATGTAAATACATTCTGTCTCCATTTTAGATTCTATAATAAATCAATATTGATTGGTACAAAACATAATAATAAATAATAATACACATTAAGTAGTTTTACAACATTCTTCCAGAATGTCAGCAATAATTCTGATTCCATTGACCTTAGATATAAAGGGCATGGTGGCAGAAGTTTCAGAGGAGAATATCTCAAAACCTCACACATGAACGTACCAAAACTAACTGCATAATCCTGGTGGTAAACTAGGTATACATTTTCTAATGCGTTTGAAATAAACCTTTTACATTGGATTGAAACAAAGAAAAATTGCTAACCAGTAACTGAAAATGCAAGAGAGCAAATAGAAGATGCAAATGTAATGTTATATATTCAAAAGAGTTAACATTATACACAAGCAGATCTAAAAGATGTCAGTGTAGAACCATAGAGCATTCAGTAACAAAGTATGGTCTAAAAAGTTGACCTTTTTGCCTTCTCTGGGTCTGTGGTTGAACGGCTGGTGGAGGTGTCATGGGGCCCTGTTGCGATGCTTCATCTGTATTGGTCCCATCTCTCATTGTTGTTTTATTCTCCATCTGAGTGGATGTGACTTGACCCTCTGAAAATCAGATATAAAAATAATCAATTATGTGTTGCAAGAAAATTAGATATATCCCGAGCTAAAACTCGAAGATTTGATCCAGCTTTTTTCAATGGGTGTATAATGGCTAAAAACAAATCTGATCCATTCTTTATCGGACTTGCCGATACAGCTGATACAAAATAGTACAGTACTAAAGATCAGGATCATATCCCACAAACTTGAATGGGACATAGCATGGTCCCACTTAAAAATAATATTTACCTTGTGAGTCTGACTCACACACTGTCTCATTGTCGCTGTCCATGCGCACATTCTCTGTGAGTTTGGGGTTAGAGGAAGGAGAATGAAGAATTAATTAGTAGAAGCACAATGCACTTAAATTAAGTCTGACATGCTCCAATAATGCCCTAGAAAAATATGTTTTTATATAAAGTACAATTACTTTGGAAACAGAAATGGTATTTCATGTATGAACATGTAAAAAAATATTTTACCCTCAGGATCAATGCTGATGTTATCCAGGGTCTTGCCCTGGAATTCTGCCAGGCGTCCTTGCTCCAAGGCCATGAGAAGTTTGCTGATCTTAGCAAGCTGAAGGGTGCCCTCAGGAAGTCTGTAGAATTGCCGATACACTCTTATGTCATGGCCGAGAAAATCCGCCAACAGATCGAGCTCTGTATTGGTGAGGTTAAGAACCTGAGACAGAGTTCCAGTTTGCTTGCGTAGTTTTGTAGAGGTGAGACTTTCAGGATTCTTTGCACCACAGGCCTTGGCAAAGTATCGAAGGCAATCAGAACCGCGGTAGCAGGTGAAAGCAGATGGTCTCGCAAACAAGTAAATGTTCTTCTTAGGAACCCCACATTCCTGCCGTGTGCCGACGAGCAGATCCAGTGCTTGCTGCATTGCTGGGGTCAAAAGCACAGGGACCTTTCTTCCCCTCTTTCCTCTTATCTCTATCCTCCTGAAGTATTTACATAGTTTCTTTTCTAGTTCTGACAGGGCAATATTTACATCTTCCTGAGGATCTGATGGATTTTGAGACAAATATGCAGATAGGGGCATTTTTGAAACTTCCCCTGCTCTACGTCGGTTAAACAAAATGACTTGTGTCAAAGTGATCTTTGCTAACTGTGACCATGTCTGGGGAGATTTATCTGCAGACAATTTACTGTGAACTTCTTGTTGTTGCACATCTAAATAAGAATGGAGAGTCTGGACATCTTCTGTAAATGGAAGCAACTGAGGAGCATTCCACTTGGATTCTTGAAGGGTTCTCAGTGATGCGGCAGAAATCAGTTCATTCCATCGGGTTTCATATACTCTGCGGAACGTACGAGCATCTTTAGCTGCTGAGTAGTTGCTCTGTACGTTTGCACGGCTTTCAACAAGCATTGACATCTTTTTCAAGCTATGTCCAATTTTAAGGGCAAGACTTGGGCACTTGTATGTATTGGTTTCACTGTCGAAGCCTGCCACATGTTTGACTGCTTGCACAACATGCAAGAAATTGATGGGTTTGACATGGTCTTGAATGGTCTTTAACCTGTTCCACACCATCCCCCGGTACCGGGCGGATAAACGCGTCATTTGCAGGAAACAACGTCTAAGGAATCTTAATATTGAATAAAACTATGAATGTGTTATATCCATGTAACGGGAAGAAACTCAGCTAACTGATCTTTTTAATTTTTTTTTTCAAAAAAAACCCACAATGCTAGCACTCAGCCTCTGAATTAGCCTCGATCGAAAAAACGGAACCGACAAAGGCACTTAAACTCACTCATAACTCCCTTATTACTTATCCTAGATGCACAGCCAACCACTCGTTTTTGGTGTCCTGGAGACACTGAATCTAACGGTGCCCACCTCAACACTCAGTGATAAACATTCGCGACGCTATAAATGAAAGCGTACATCATCACATGTGGAGCTAAGTTGCTAAAAACGTAAATATGGCTTACCTTGGTCAAAAGTGGTCTTCAATGGCATTAAAACGATAAAAAAACGATGCTGCAGTTAATCCATAGTTCATCCTATGTGTCTGTGCCTTCTTTGAAATTATTTCTGATAATCCATAAGCAATACACTGCGTTTTAGTTTCCAAATTCCAGAAGGAGACATTCCTCCACTTTGGTTTCGTTTTCCACACGCGAAGCGCCCACATTTTCTCTTCACAACGTGTGTGTATGTGAGCCTCCTCCTTCGATTCTATTGGCTCTAACGGTCACAAGGGTATGTCAACCAACCAAATCGACCAAGGGGGGCCAGAGATAGGTCAAATCCACCCAAATGACCCCAGATGGCCCAGTTTTTGGCTAAATCTCTCTAAAAAGGTCAAATTTTCACTTGTTTTGCATCAATCTTGATACAGGGTACTTATTATATGTTGTACTTTGGATTCCTAAAGCTTTTAGTCTACTAACCCATCATCCAAGGGTAGTTTTCACTATCTGTAAAAAATAATTTTTTGGACGGACACTATAATTTACAGTTTTTTACTATGTAAAATCTGAATTTTCTTTAAAATAAAAAACATTTATTTGATTCTGACACTTCTACATCCAACTCACAGGTTTATCATTACTTTGAGAACAAGATTATTAATTTAACCCTTTTAGAAGGGAAGATATGGTCATTTGTTCTGGGAATGTCATTTTCGAGCCTGAGACCTGAAAAACAGGCTCAGAGTGGAACAGGTTAAGGGAGTAGTTTTCCTCGAACATACCAGAAGCCTTCCAAGCTCCCTCAGTTTCTGCCGTATGTATTCATGCTTGCCAACACATATCCAAGCCTGTTATACAGGTGCTCACCATACTCCATGATACATACATCAGATTTGACAGCAATATAAACATCATCTTGAACCATGTTGTTTAACAGCTTCCAAAACTCTATCTTGACGCCAGGTGGTGGAGGTACAGCAAATGCAGACAGGGCCTGGACACGGGTTTTGCCAGGTTTTTGTGGAACATCGGGTTGAACTTGCAGATCTTCATGTGCCGCCAAAGGAGTTTCTTGTTGAACAATCCTTGACAATAAACACAATGGAGGAAATTCTGTGCTTGAGAGTCCTTTTGGGTTGCTTGCGAGAAACAAGATTTCCAACGCCAGCATTTAATACCTCAACATTGTGTGCGAAGTTGCCTCTATTTCTTAAATGTTCCAAATGCATTCTTCTTTCTTTAGAACCTTTTGGGAAGGACAAAGCCTGTGCAACGTCAGGCTTATTGTGATGCGCACGCTCCAAATGCCTTGCTATTTTTCCAACTCCTATACAGTACAAACAATATTGCTTTTGTTGTACATTCTTGACCCATCCTCTTTTTTACAAACGGCAGGTATGCAAGGTGAACGTGAACCTTCAGCTACTTCGTTTTCTGTAAGAAGTGAAGAGGCCCCATCAGGAAGATTTGGTTCAACTTCATGTGTCGAGTTTTCAGATATGGATCCAGTATCGCCAACTATACCCTGTTTTAACGATTTACCCCCTATGGTTCGTGTTGTGGGACAGGATCCACTGCCTAAACGTTGTCTTTTGCGTTTAATAATAGAATTGCTATCTCTTCTTGAGGGGGAGCGTCCTCTCTTGGGCACCTGCTGTGAAGAACTACTGTTCACTTGGGTTGGTAAGAGACATTCATATCTGATGTGAGACAGCTTTTGAAAGTATTGGCGTCCAAGCATGCTGTCTTTCTTGTGGACTAGGTCAATAACTTCGCTTGTGTCTGTACCAGAAGAGTCTTCACTCGTTTTAGGAATATATTCCTCTCCACTGTCCGCTGAGCTGGGGTCAAAGAGCTCATCTGAATCAAACTCAATCTGGCTGGTCATCTTAAGAAAAGAAATTATAAATTACTTCACCTATTAAACAATTGCTATTCAGACTTTAAATTACAATGTATTGAAACCACCAGTAACAAAATATAAGGATTAGTACATTGATCATCTCTACATAAATGTTGCTTACCTGTATGCTTTTAGTCCTCCTCAGCCTTGGGAAAATATCTTTGTCTTCTTTGAGTTCAATGTCAGTACCTGGACTCCATGCCTGGAGTGTCCAAAATAAATGTATGTAGTTGGCATTTGTACCAATAAATCAATAGAATATATATATATATATATATATATATATATATATATGAATGCAAGAAAAACTGAATGTATGACAATACCTGAGAGCTATCGTCATGGATGGCAATTCGGGACGGACTCTGAGATTCGTCTGAATCTGTGTAGTTTACAAGGGAAACCATCATCCCATCTTTTTTCTTTAAAAGATAGGACTCTGTTTCACCTAAATGCTAAAGAAAATAAAACATAGTAAAGAATATGCTAACATAACACGCAAACATTGATGTATGGGTATGCCAATGAACTAGCATTAAGAAAACTGAAAATGTTTGATATTTCTTTTATAACATCTACCATTTCATTTAGCAACGTGACTTTAGATTTGTGTCAATATAGAGCAAAGCCATTACTTTAGCTTCTGGCTGAATCTATAACAGTGAATGAAATATAAAAAATAAATTGTTCAAATGTGAAGTGCTATTTCAAATTAATTAACTTATAATCATATGGAAAGAGTAACGGCTTACATTGTTAAAATAGGTATCATTTAAAAAAAAAAGAACATTTAAATGTCTTGATTTAAAACGTATGAAAAACATTTCAATGATTTATTAGGACTAAAACATGAATTAAAAATAAATATTAAATGATCTTTCTTTTAAATGTTTACTTTATCATCCAGTTACCATGGACCCCACAACAACAGCACCCCTGACATGTGTGTGTGAAACTACTCTGCTTTAGGCCCCCTGACTGGACCCCATTTAATCACAAAAACCTGACTCTGTTCAGCAGCACAATTCAGAGATACACTGATCTACAGAAAAGCCAATTGAACCATCAAATGCCAATACCAAATATCAATAAAGCAGGAAATGGTTCTATACTGAATTATTAGGGAAAGATCCATTGAAGACGTACCTGTGTGTCGGAGATTGAAGATCTCTGAGGAGCTGGCTCACTCGTACTGGGGATCTCAGCCTCAGAAGACTCGGTGGCAGTAGCTTGCTCTCCAACCTGAAGAATAATTCAACATTATTATTGATAATACGGTGCATTTACCTGATCCAAAAATTAGAAGGTAGAAACAACTGTTAGTCTAAATGCGAGGAAAGAGAATAACTCCTAATCTAATATTTACTAACACACCCATAAGCAAATAAATCGTTGTCAAATCTACTTGAAATTTTGCAAATATATTTTTCAAACCTGTTTTCTCCAAGGCCAATCAGTTCCTCCGTAATCGTATGTTATCTCTTCTCCAGGATTAATGTCTCGAAGAGCAAAGAGACAGAGGTGTGGCTTGTTCTCTGCCACGACCTTCTTCATCTTGCAGTTTGGATGTTTGTGGTCATCATTGACTAATCTTCCTACGCTGGAATCTTCTTGTGCAGCATCAACACTTTATAAATAAAAATAAACCATGTTTTATGTTCATAAAATAACAACTTGCAACTCAATTTCAAATATGTAAAATTGTATTTAGGACTTACCACCATGTTCTTTCTTGCCAGTAGAAGTCAAACATAAAGACAGCACAGCTGACATGATATATCCTCCTCCTCCTTTGTGATTCTTCAGAATGTATTAATTCCCCTCCACCACAAAGTCTCCTTTTTGGAAATGAGAAGTGGCAAAGACCCCTCGACCTGTCCCAATTACAGGTTATTATTAAAATGATTAAATGTACAGTGATTCATCTTCTTGCCATGGTTTTTTATTCAAATCCACCAAAACTAGATAGTATTATAGTAATAATAGTTATTAGCTCTGGTTTGGTTTATACATTATCCTGGCACACTAGACCAGGCAAACAATTCAGATTTCCCATCAGGCGACTGTATTCTCCATGACACAGGCAGTCTGTGGTTTGTACTTGTTTAACTTGTGTCTAGTTTCTGAACAGATATGAGGAGCTGTGAGCTCTGAGTGCTAACAGCTAACGGCTGATGTTTTGGGACATGTTGCGCTGTCGGGTGCTGACCAATCACGAAGTGTCATTTCTTGACTGGCAGCAAAAACAACCAATCACAGCAGTGCTTCTCTGGCTGGCTCTGTCCAATCACAAACAAGAAGTGTTCTCCCTAAAGGAATACCCTTTCCGTATAAGTTGAAATGCTGTGGTGTTTCCTGAAATGTTGTTTTGACTTGCACTTCAGGGCCACCGTAGACATCACCATATTTCACACGGTGAACATGCTAGCACACAGCTGCTTATCTACACTCGGAAATACGGCGCGACATTAGCATTCATTTAGAGTCATGTATCTCTCAGTGCACTTTTTTTTACCAGGGACTTTCATCAGCGTAATGCCAAGTTGACTCCACACAGCCTTTTTTTCTGCCTCACTCCAGGGCCTTCTTTGGTTTCCCTTCTGTACAGCAGAACCTTAATGAACAGTAAACAAAAAGACGATCACTCAATGAAAGTCAACAAAAGTAAACTGCTAGCAGTCATCAACAGGGCTGACTCGTGGGTTAAAAAATGCAGTTAGTGAGTAAAAGTAAGTAGTAAGTCAATGAGTAGGTTCAAGGAAGTTAGAAAGTATATGCAATGTAAGATTGTGCAATGTGATGTTATGCAAGAAAGCAAATAAGTATAAAGTAGTAAAGCCTATATTTTAGTAATTAGTAAAGGTGTAGTAACACTAAAAAGTGGTACTTATTTAAATGCCAACAGCAAATACCCTAATATGATATAATTATAGACCTTATTGTATTGTGTGAAAGCCTCCAAATGTTTGTAGGATAAATCGCGAACAATTGTGGATGCCTTCCAGCTGGACACCTGATCTCCAGGGCGGGGTAGTGATGTATGAAAACGGCCCAGTCACAGGGCTTTCACCTGGGGCTGACTGGAGATGATTTTCCTCGGTCCAGAGCATGGAGTGAGCCCTACTTGCCTGCTCCAAGTGCAATCTTTTTGGGGAGAGTATGGATGTCTCCCTGCAGGAAAGGAGTGGTGAAGTGATGTGTTGGAGCAGAACACCTCTGCTACGCGCCGTTCGTTGGATGAGGCTGGATCTCTATTAAATTAAGAAAGGAATTGAAAACACCGGAATCAAAGTTATAACAAATTATCTGAGTTTACTTCTGGTAGGAAACCAAACACATATACAAGTTATACAGAGTACTCGAGTACCCCGGACTTCAGGTTTGTGATGCGATGCAGATAAATGTGACGGGATCAAACCAACTCATCAAACGAGATGAAAGTGACTTCAGGTTTGTGATGCGATGCGGACACAGATATCGGGACCAACCAACTCACCAAACCAAAAAGCATTTTTACACTCAAAAACATCAGTATTCATATCTATTTTTGGGGCGGAGATGCGTCGACTCTTCCTTCCCATTTTCCTCCCAAGCGAATCAGAGTTCCGTGAGGAGGAGCTGTGTAAGCTGATCACCTCCCCCAAGTGTCCTGACTGGCTGGATAACTTGAAATTCCAAAGTACCCTAAGGTCAAAAGTCAATTCTTATCTCTGATTCGAATCTTAACTCTATTCCTTTCCCATGAGTTCTTCACATAAACCATCCCTTTTCAGACATTTAAACTTTTCTCCACCTATTTAATGATGTCTTTAACGACTTAAAAACAACATCTGGCTTTTAGGGGTGAAAAAGGCCAAGTTGGTGTGTGAAACAGAATCTCTGGATCAGTGAGTTTGAAAATAAGAATAACATTCCTATTCTAAGTGATTATCAAAACCCGTTTGTGATTACCTAAAACAGTTCAAACAATACATGTTCACTAAAATACAATTCAAAATAATACATGTTTACTTCAATACAGTGTAGAATCATATCTTTTTACTTCAGATGTAACTAATGTATTTAGCCCAGTAACAGGGCTTTCATCAGGGCTGCCTTAAGAGACAGGTGTACCGCCCCATTCAAACTCCCCACTGCCACACTGTCCCCGGAGCGGGTCTCTCCAGTCAGCCCCAGGTGACTGGGCCGTATTCATACATCACTACCCCGCCCTGGAGATCAGGTGTCCAGCTGGAAGGCATCCACAATTGTTCGCGACTTATCCTACAAACATTCGGAGGCTTTCACACAATACAATAAAGTCTATATTGTATATTTTATTAGGGTATTTAGGGTACAGCAATGTGTTGTATGTGTGTGTGTGTAAGTGTATTTCCGCGACACACATATCACACAAATTAAATATCAAACTTTAATTCTGCCCGTGACTCATTATTTAATTGTGGTTATAAAAATGTGGTTATAAAAATGTTTTCTATAAAGATTTATTGTCACAGCTACTAAAAGTGTGTTATCATTTTAAGTGTACATTCATTTGATACATACCAGTTGATCGTTTTGCTTTCTTCTTCTTTCCATTATCTGTGAAAACAACAAATTACCTTTGAGAAAATCCTCAATGAATTAAAATGGTACACAGCCGTCTAAATGCACACCATTAAATACTGAAACTCATCATTATTAAAGGCATTTAAGTGCAATAAAGTCACAAATTGATAGCCTACTTTAAGCTTCAAATAAATATCAGTGGCCAACAATCCAGCTAGACCCTCTTGCACGATACAGGTGACGATTAATAGTGCCTTTACGGTAATAGCCTAGTACAAGGGTACAATAATGCATGTTTTTCTGATATCTTTGAGTAATATTTAACATAAGTCCTAATAAGGCTGACACTGTTGGACTCGGTACTAGTTTGACTGCTACCAGAAATAAAATGAAGTACTTCTCTTACTCTTTTAACTCTATTTCTCCCTCTCTCGTCTGTATCAGCAGGTTCTGGATGAAGCCTCTTGTGCTCGGGTCGTGAGAGCTCTGTTAAGAGAGAAACGAACATCAGACATTAAGAGTTACTTTAACATTAGAATGATCTTTCAGGCCATTTGCAATCAATCATGAAAGCAATCAGTATTTATTTCCTGTACAAACTTATAACACTTCACAATAACAACATATCAACTACATAGTAATACAAAAGCAACCACCTGATAAACATATTGTCATGTCCTTTTAATTCTCTCTGTCTCTCTCTCTCTCTCTCTCTCTCTCTCTCTCTCTCTCTCTCTCTTCTCTCTCTCTCTCTATCCTCTCTCTCTCTCTCTCTCTCTCTCTCTCTCTCTCTCTCTCTCTCTCTCTCTCTCTCTCTCTCTCTCTCTCTCTCTCTCTCTCTCTCTCTCTCTCTCTCTCTCTCTCTCTCTCTCTCTCTCTCTCTCTCTCTCTCTCTCTCTCTCTCTCTCTCTTCTCCTGACAGCCTGTCAGTATCTCATGCAGCTCACTGATCCAGTAATGAGTGAAGAATAAATATATGTATAACTAGTTTAACTAGTTCCAGAGGTAGATCAAATAGCTAAGTGTGTTAGGTCTAACTCTTAGTGTGTGTTTTGCTCCGCTCACCAGTCCCTCACAGCGGGTGGAGCTGCAGGATTTCTGCTTCACACACGTACCGCTATTTTATTGTCATTTTCGGACACCTTAAAATACTGCCAGACTGGTGGTGAAGTTATTTTGGCGAGCTTGTTTTGCTGCGCACAGAGAAAAGTGTCATGTATTTTACGTCATGCGATCGGAGGGGGACTGCGGGCTGTGACTCCTGATCGGAGCAGAGACACATGCTCACTAAACCGAAAAACTATATCCGGTCACAGAGATCTGCTATTTTAAAGTAAAGTCAACACATATCGACCCGAACAAACGAAATTAGTTTGAACATAGCCTATAGTTTTTTGTATATGACAAATTTGCGAGGGTGATGACGTCAGAGCATCATCCATTTTAACAAACAAAATATATTATAAAAGGCATAATATATTTTATAAATGTAAGTGTATGTAGTTTGAGATGGTAGAGATTACATATGTATTAGTTAGATAAAAATATACAAATGTATCAGGCAACATTTTAGATGTTACAGTCTTGCCTTAATTATTTTAGATGTCAGGTTAAAAACGCATGCATTTTTGCATTCATATTTTATATATTTGACATGCAACACCATACATTAAAATAAATGTGAGACTTACGCTTTGTGTTCTGCTCTCTTACATGCTAACGTTAGCTTAATTTAGAGTTTAGCCTAGCCTCAGCAGGAGAATGCTAAAACATTAAACAACCTAACATAGTTAAATATATAAAATATCACTTACCTGGAGCAGTTGTGTGTGTTTTTCCTGCTGTAATTCGTTACGCAGACAGACGGCAGGCGAAAAACCTTTTAAAATGGGTGTTGTCTAAATGGAGATCGGCTATGCTAACGCAGTATATGCTCTGACCGTCCACACTCACAACAACGGCCTATACAGACATAAATAAAGCAGCGACTGTATTCTCCATGACACAGGCAGTCTGTGGTTTGTACTTGTTTAACTTTTGTCTAGTTTCTGAACAGATATGAGGAGCTGTGAGCTCTGAGTGCTAACAGCTAACGGCTGATGTTGGTTTTCTGGGGTGCTCATTGAAGATGACGTCACGGCTCCGCCACACTGCGTTACTATAGTTACTGCCCCAGTTCCTAAACTGCAATGGAAGCGCAGCATTAAAGTGAGCCGGGCCTAACAAGGCCTAACAAAACCGTACTAAGTCGAGCGAGGCCTGCGGTGGAAATGCGCCATATCTCTCTCTCTCTCTCTCTCGCGCTGACACAGACACGCTGCTGCGCCGTGCACACAGATCTGCCGGTAATGAATATTACATTTTGTGAGGAAACCTTTCCACCAATAATTCCAAAATGTATTCACTTCAGGTTTACGAAAGTAACTGTAATCAGATTACTCGTTTTTCAAATATAACGCGAGCTGAATACAGTTACTTGATTTTTGTATTCTGATTACGTAACGCCGTTACAACCCAACCCTGAATATATACACACTCTGTATATATGTTTGGTTATAATACATTGTATTACAACACAGTGCACAGTTTTTTGCCATAAGACTGCTTAACTCCTGAGCTCTAGGACGTTTATTTGATATATATATATACGTTACCTCTTCTTCTGTTGCATTATATTGCACACTGGACTTACTTACTGCATCACTTTATTTTATAATTACTTCTATTTTCTTTCTTTTTAAAATCATATATATAATATATATGTATGTTGCATTGTTGGAGGAGTCGGGGACATAAAAATGTAATTGCCATTTCTACATTGTAGTTAGTAGTTAATGTGCACATGACCATATATATATATGTCTATATATATATATATAGATATATGTAGCGTCACGCAGCTTTCCCTGAGAGATTTCTACGGGGAGAAGCTCAGCTAAAATATTACATGTACAGCACTTTGGCCCGACCAAAAATCGCTTTTAAATGTGCTTTATAAATAAACCTTGATTTGATTTGATTAAACGCTGCGGTGATTAAATGCAATGTTATGCTCCTAACCACTTCAAGCTTTATTTCTGAAACAGTATGGAGCTCAAACCTTTCTCTTTACCACAAGGGCATTACGTTACACATATTCTCTCCAGTAGCCTACAGCGTTAGCTCCATGGTTAGCTCTGAGTGTTAGCATGCTTGCTAATGTAAACACACAGCGTATTACTCCCAAAACACGCTGCGCATTGTTTCTGATACAGCACATAGCTTGACATGTTCTTTCTTAAGTGTTTACCGCTAGAACAGTGCCATTATATGTATTATATATAACAACTTTACTCTAAGCCTCCAGCAGACATCCTGCTGAATACACAGACACACAGCGCTGTGACTGTATACAGAGACGATAGGTTGGGTCGTGTCACGTGTGCCGGAGATATAGGTTGGGTCGTGTCACGTGTGCCGGAGATGATAGGTTGGGACGTGTCACGTGTGCCGGAGATATAGGTTGGGACGTGTCACGTGTGCCGGAGATATAGGTTGGGTCGTGTCACGTGTGCCGGAGAATATAGGTTGGGACGTGTCACGTGTGCCGGAGATGATAGGTTGGGACGTGTCACGTGTGCCGGAGATGATAGGTTGGGACGTGTCACGTCGGCCGGATGTCGCCAATGACGTTATAGGAGCGAAAATTCTGGATCTGCTTGTTAGCACCCTCCTTTTTTAGAGAGAGGTGTGGGTACGAAGGAAAAGAGAGAGGGTTTTGTTTACTGACACTTTGTGAGTTCCCTGACACACCGGGGACACATATTTATGTATAACAGACATCAAAAGTGCATTTTGCATGATATTGTAGGTCCCCTTTCAATTAATCATCATACTAAAGTGGATACTAAAGTAATGATAATGATAACTTTAGATAATGTCTAAAAGAATACTCTGTTACAGTAAAAGTCCTGCATTCAAAATGTTCCTCAAGTAAAAGTAGAAAAGTATTCTCATCAAAATATAGTTAAAGCAGCAACAGTAAAAGTAGTCATTGTGCAGATTGGTCCATTTCAGAATAATATATATGATATGTTTTATAATTATTGATCATTAAAGTGTTGTCAAAGGCTGGTGTATATATATTTATATTTGCTTGTGACTGCTCACCTCACTGGTCCCCTGTGTACAACAAAAGGCTGTGGTACAATCTGATCAGAGCCCTCCTTACTGCAGTCTGTCATTATATGTGTTTATAATGTTTTAACACACCAAAGAAGAGGACTATTAGGTGTGAATGCAACCTTAGTTTCCTGAAAGAGTGAATACTTAGGACATAACACAGTATGGCTTATAATACTGTTTAATACACAAGGGAGGTATCAAGACTAGAAAGCAAAGACAGAATATGGTATGTAAATGCATAAAACAATGGGAATGGCTGTGAGGGATGCAGGAGGAGCAGGGCCATGCAGGGACAGCAGGACCAGGGACAGCATTGGGAGGCCTAAAGATGGGAGCCACATCCATACAGCAAGAAAGAAACACCAACCACTCACACAGACAGAGGAGAAAGGGTTAGTAACAAAACAACATGGGATAAGAGAAGAAGGTGAGGATTTAAGGAACTGAGAGAGACATCTTATTGTTTTCAACTTGATAAATAGTTACATTACAAGGCTCGATGTAGACAATGCTCCTTTTCATAAGTTTATCGCGATCTGTCCAAACATTCGGCCAAAAGGCTTCATATTTTCCACTGCCAAAACTCATAGCTCTGTTGCCACAATTACGAGTAACGTCAGGTGTGCAGTGGTGGGAAAAGTACTCAGATGTTGTACTTTAGTAAAAGTAGAAGTACTCAGATCTTGTACTTGTAAAAGTAGAAGGACTCAGATCTTGTACTTGAGTAAAAGTAGAAGGACTCAGATGTTGTACTTGAGTAAAAGTAGAAGTACTCAGATGTTGTTCTTTAGTAAAAGTAGAAGGACTCAGATCTTGTACTTGAGTAAAAGTACTCAGATTTTCTACTTCTTCGTAAGCTCTTTAAAGTAGCGACAGTAAAAGTAGTCATTGTGCAGATTGGTCCATTTCAGAATAATATATGATATGTTTTATAATGATTGATCATGAAAGTGTTCTCAAAGCTGGTAAAGGTGCAGCTAGTTTGAATGACTTTGTATACTGCAGGGTAGCTTGTGGATTTACTCCAGGTGGAACTAAAGTCTGATTTAACACTTGATTATATTTCCATTTACCTCAGTGGGGTAGGAGTACAAATTATCATAACTGGAAATACCCAAGTAAAGTATAAGTACCTCAAAATTGTACATAAGTACAGTACTTGAGTAGATGTACTTAGTTACTTCCCACCTCTTGAGATGCTTCTCACAGCAAATATTGCTATATCTGATTTATTAACATGAATTTAGATTAATTAATCACAAAGCATATAATTCATTAGATTAATATTTGTAATCGCTTGACAGCCATAGTTTTAACACACTTCCAGAAAATGAACTAGAACAATATGTTCCAGCGATTATCTTATATTAAACTTTCATTTTTAAACTCAACATTTACCAATAATATATTTTACAGTAAGGTTAGGGGAAAAATACCATTGCGTATTTTATAATAAAGACTCCATTTTGTATAATAGCGGACATTTTAATTTTTAATAAACTTAAGCACATCACTACTATGCTTTGGGAGGCATATATCCTCTTAAATCTTCAGAAAATAATTAGTGATTAATAATTCTTAACTGATAATGCACAGTATGCAAGTATTTTATATCATGAATTGTGTTGATTTGTCATTTATATTAATTTGTAACCTCTACATGGTTGACATGTAGCTGGTAACAGGCTTCTGTCAGGTCACCTGCAACTATATTTCCACCTCCTTCCTTACCCCTCCCTAGTTAAGCAATGTGACTACAGTGACCAATCAATCAGAAAATGTGCAGTACAAGTAGATGCAGTACATGTGTGTGTCCTCTAGTTGGAGCCCAAGAGCACAGGAGAAAACGACCATTTCCATAGTTACTATTCTTGTTGGGACTTTTGCTGAAAATTACACAGCATGTTGTTCAGGCCTTCAGGGGAGTATTTCAGCATTGTTTTAGTGAGGACCACCCAAAAGGTCCTCACAACCAAAAATGTCCTCACAGAACGAGTTGTTTCTCAATAAGTGGTCCTCACAAGTATAGCAAACCAAACACACACATGAACAATGACATATATATCAAGGTATATTATATTTGTTCAGCGTTGGAAGAATTAATCAGATCCTTTACTTAGGAAAAGTACTAATTAGCACCATTTTTGGCTAAATGTACTCCCAAGTATCAAGAGTAAAAGTACTCTTTATGCAGAATGGATATTTTCACAGTATTATATTATGGTAATTTTATTATCCTGTTTTTAGAAATGTTAGAGCATTCAAGTATTGACCAAATGTAGATACTACAAATACTGTGTTTACTGGTGCAGTACTGCAATATATCAGCATATCAGGTCTTTTATATGTGCAAAGTATGTAGTAACTGAGTGTTCAAATAAATGTAGTGGAGTAAACAGTCAAATATTTTCCTCGGAAATGTAGATGTAGAGATTTTCTCACTGAAGGCTGAATACAACCGATATCTTTATTAAAATGTCTTAGTCTGGTACACAATATATGAATTTGAACACTGTGCAACAAATGTTGTCTTTCAGAAAAACATCCATCACAAATTCTTGAAATGTAAATGGTTGAGGACTCAACATTTATTGATTAAGAAAATTGACAAACATGAAAATAAAACATATAATAACAACAATAAATGAAGTGAACGTGTTAACCTGGGTTCAGGAGCATGGCCACGCCTACACCCGTCTCTAACCCCTATTTATATCCCTACATCCCTCATCCCTCCCTTCCCTCATCCCTCCTTCCCTCATCCCTCCATTCCCTCATCCCTCACCCCTTCATCCCTCATCCCTCATCCCTCATCCCTCCCTTCCCTCATCCCTACACCCCTTCATCCCAACATCCCTTCATCCCTCATCCCTACACCCCTTCATCCCTCATCCCTTCATCCCTACACCCCTTCATCCTTCATCCCTCATCCCTAGAAAAAATACATAGTCAAAATTATAACAAAACAAACATATTTGCGTCGGTGCCAGTCGCATACTCAAAATGTCCTTGGAGGATCATTTCCCTTGAGCATAGCTGAGCCTCTCATGTCTGACTTGGAGGGTGGTGTGAGTCCTGAGCAGCTCACAATACTCAGCGTTGATGTCGCAGTGCCTCCTCTCCAGATTGGTGTACTCCTGCTGGAGGTGGTACAGCGCCTTATTGCTCTCATCCAGGGAATCTTTCTGCTCCCTGAGCCTGAACTCGGAGTCCCCGATGTCTCCAAAGTTGTAGTTAGTCTCTGCACGTGGTTTTCCCTGAGCATTCTGCAGAGACGAGGTCAATTTGTTGTTTTCCTCCAGAGTTGTGATCTGCTTCTTCAAAGCCTCTCGAAGCTCCACGCGGTGCTTCTCACACCTGGTCCTTTCTTTTTCCAAACCAGAGGAGATCTGATCATTCGTAAGCTGCAGCTCAGAGTTTCTGGTCTTTTCCTGTTTGAGGGCTTCTTCCAGATCGGCCTGTCTCATCTTCCTCTTTGACTCCTTTGCTTTGAGCTCATTTACAATGCACTGTAGATTAGTGATGGTAAACTGATTGTCAGAAATAATATCATTTGTCCTTGACAGCATCTCTTCATGGCCCGCAGAGAGAGAGCGGAGTTCAGATGTTTCTCTGTCATGTTCTCTCTCCAGGACAAGGAACTTAGCCCTGATGTCAGCATTCTCCCTCCTTAATGTCTGCATGTCGTACGCAGATGCTTCTCTCAGTTGCTGAGCGAGGATTGAATGAGTTCCAGCATGCTTTCCAACCATCTCCTCAAACTCTTCGCCTTCTTCTCTCTTCTTAGAGATGACTTTAGGAGTTCCTCGGCTGCCAGGCTCTTCTCCAAAGCCAGGGTCAGCTCTTTCTCTTGGCTCTGGATCTTCTTTGAGGCTCTGGAGAATCGAGCCTCCTCCTTCTTAATGGCCTCCTCCAGTCTGCTGTTAGCTGCTCTGTCGCCCTGAAGCTTCTTCTCCTCAACGTGCTGTTTATTGAGAGCAGCCTCCAGTTCACGTTGCAGTCTCTTGTTCTCAGAGGCGAGGTGTTGGTTCCCCTGAGTCACACGGCCCAGTTCTTCTGCTTCCTTCTTCTGCTGAGAGACGGCCGCCTCGTAGTCCCTCTGCACTGAGCTGCTTTTGGTTTGCTCCTCTGTGAGGTCTGAGGCACACTTGCTCACTCTCTCCTGTAGGGAGGTAACAATGCTGACCTTGGATACAATGTCGCTTTGGAGATTCAGGACATTTGAGTGCAGGGATTCAATGTCTTTGTCTTTCATCAGACTTTCGTCCTGCTGCTCAGCGAGGCGTTCCTTTATCGCTGTCACTGAGGTAGTATGCAACACCATCAGCTCTGAGATGTCTCTCTGGTGCTGGCTGGAGGATGCATGCTGAGCTCTCTGGAGCTTCTCAATCACCTTCTTGTCTTCTTCAAGCTCAGAAGTCATTAAAGTGATTCTGTGTTTCAGCTTTGCTCTGCCACGCTGCTGCTCTTTTTGTGACTGTTTCAGATCAGCGTTGATTTGCTTTATTATATCACAAAGGGAATTATGTTCAGATTGCTCATACTTCAGAGCCTTTGAAAGAGCGTCGTTTTCTGCTTTGTGCCGAGCTGTAGATGTTTTCTCCTTCATCAAGGCCTCTTCCAGAGCAGCTTTGGCTTTTCTCTCCTCGTCCAGGGCTTCCTGAAGACCATATGATTTGTCAGATCTCTCAGATCTCCGATTTCTCTCAGATGATTTCTAGATCTCCGATTTCTCAGATGATTTCTCAGATCTCCGATTTCTCTCAGATGATTTCTCAGATCTCCGATTTCTCACAGTGATTTCTCAGATCTCCGATTTCTCACAGGTGATTTCTCAGATCTCCGATTTCTCACAGGTGATTTCTCAGATCTCCGATTTCTCAGGTGATTTCTCAGATCTCCGATTTCTCACAGGTGATTTCTCAGATCTCCGATTTCTCACAGGTGATTTCTCAGATCTCCGATTTCTCACAGGTGATTTCTCAGATCTCCGATTTTCTCAGATGATTTCTCAGATCTCCGATTTCTCTCAGATGATTTCTCAGATCTCCGATTTCTCGCAGATGATTTGTCAGATCTCGATTTCTCACAGTGATTTGTCCTCTGTCTGTGAAAACATAAAACAATTATTATTGTGTTGTCTATGTGCAGTTTTCTTTATTACGAAAACAGAAGTTAACTCTGCATCACTGGGTGTGAAAAAGTATGCTGGGATCAAATGCATTAAAGATGATTTACTATTTTGATATTTATTTTTTGGAAAAACTTTAGTAAAGAAACTTAAGTGTTGAGTATTAGCTTTTTTACAGTTTTGATGCGTGTGATTCTAAACATGTGTGCCACTGAATGTATTTCTTACCTCATCAGAGGAAGTGTAGCTGTACTTTTCTCTGTTTCTTGAGATGGAGGTCTGCTCCTTAATATCTTCCTCCACCTCCTCAGCAAACTCCAAAATCTCTTCGATTTCAGACTCGATCTCTTCTGCCAATTCCCAAATCTTTGGAAATGCAGACTCTGTCTTATCGAGGTCAGACATTTCTTTGATTTCGGACTTTTCCTCATCATGAAGGTCCAATGAACTTTCGAAGTCTTCATCCGTCGAGTATACATACTCTTGATCCTCCTCCTCCACCTTGTTTGCAAACTCCTGCACCTCCTCCATGGTTTCCTGCAACTCCTCCATGATTTCCTCCTCAATTTCCTCCTCAATCTCCTCTTCAACAGAACTGTCCTCAGAGGGACAAGTCGTTGTACGTGGAGATTCGTTGTACGTCATGGTGAACACTGATCTTCTTCTGTCCATCTTATTATCGTGAAGAAATAGCTGCTTCTTACTGATACTGTGAACTCGATGTGGCGGGGATAAAACCTGGCTTGTTATCGTCCTGCACAAACTGCAAATAAGTTGTGTAGCTATTTAACCAGAGAGCATGCTCTCTTGCAGCCGCTGTGGTATGACATCATCAGGTTCAGTATGACTTCAGAGCCCAACATTCCGGAATGTGCTTTGGTCTGCCGACACATTCCACATTCCATTTCAAAGTATTCTACATTCCATTTCAAAGTATTCTACATTCCATTTCAAAGTATTCTACATTCCATTTCAAAGTATTCTACATTCCATTTCAAAGTATTCTTCCTTTCCTCTCCTTGGAATGTAGACATTCTAAAAGTATGGAGTAAAGTATCTTTTAAGTCATCTGATAAGCAAAGTCCTCAAATAGCACTTTCACACCGGAGTGCTTTTCTCAAGAACTAGGCCGATAGGAGAGATTTGGTTTCACACCAAAAAGGATCTGGAACTAGTCCCTAGTTCGCACGAATATTTTCACCCCCAGATAGTCCCTGCTAGAGAGGTAGTACTTTCCTGGGGAGGAAATGGTTCGTGGGTGTGTCGGCCACACTAACAATTTCTGATTGGCTGGGCGAATTGCAAAACACGCTTAAAATAAACAGACTTCCCTGTAGCCCCTGAAAGGCCAATTATTTGCTGATTTTTCAACCATTAAAGGTGGGGTAGGTAATTTTGGAGAAACCAGCTTGAGTGCTCTAGAATTTGAAAATACGAAACCGGAAAAAATCTGACACTTCCTTACAGAGCCCCTCCTCCAACACACACAAACGCGCACATGCCCAATGAGGGCACGAGATAAGTTTGTGCACAGATGGAAGGCTGACAGGCAGGTAGGCCATCCAGTTATTTTAGCCGGGCCGGCTAAAATGATTGGTCGTGCTTTTTACAGTGTATTTATTGTCAAAGCATTTAATATATTCATTGCTATCGGGATGTTAAGAGCATTCCATGGAATATAACAAAAAGTGTTTCTGAAATTAATTACATACCCCACCAGGATATATTAATAGAATTTTAACAAAAAATAGTTTATTGATAATAGATTTATTAGATAAATGAAATGTTCATGCAACAGCAGTGGAGGCCTATATGACAGTCCACTACGAAAGATTTCCAGACCTCACTTAAATGTAATTTCTTTTAGAAATAATACCTTCTCAGTTTGTTTATTTATTTAATATGGTTTACATTGCTGGTTTCTCCTTCTCTGAAGAACCAGCACCTTACCGTGGTAGAGAGGTTTGTGTGCCCTGATGAACCTGGGGGCTGTGTTGTCTGGAACCTTGTGTTCCTGGTAGGGTCTCCCATGGCAAATTGGTCTCAGGCAAGGGGCCAGACGAAGATTGGTTCAAAAGACCTCATGAAAGACGACACAGGAAGTGAGGATACCCGGCCCGGAGGAAGCCCGGGGTCCCCTTCTGGAGCCAGGCCCAGAAGGAGGACTCGTCGGCGAGCGTCTGGTGGCTGGGCTTGCCACGGAGCCCGGCCGGGCACAGCCCGAAAAGGCAACGTGGGCAACACCTCCGCTTCTCCGTCCCGCGGGCCCACCACCTACGGGAAACAGCGATGGGGTCGGGTGCGCTGCCAGAAGGGTGGCAGTGAAAGCAGAGGGTCTCTACGGACCAGACCCGGGCGGCAGAAGCTGGCTTTGGGGACGTGGAACGTCACCTCTCTGGGGGGGAAGGAGCCGGAGCTTGTGCGGGAGGTGGAGCGTTACCAGTTGGATCTGGTTGGGCTCACCTCTACGCACAGCGTCGGCTCTGGAACCTAACTTCTGGATAGGGGTTGGACTCTATTCTTCTCCGCTCAAGGTGTGAGGCGCCGGGCGGGTGTGGGGATACTCACAAGCCCCCGGTTGGGTGCTTCGTTGTTGGAGTTTACCCCAGTGGACGAGAGGGTCGCCTCCCTAAGCCTGCGGGTTATGGGGGGGAAAACTCTGACTGTTGTGTGTGCTTATGCACCAAACAGCAGTTCAGAGTATACGGCCTTCTTGGAGACCCTGGAAAGAGTCCTGTATGGGGCTCCTGAAGGGGACTCTTTAATCTTGCTGGGAGACTTCAACGCACATGTGGGCAATGATGGAGACACTTGGAGGGGCGTGATTGGGAGGAACGGTCCCCCTGATCTGAACCGGAGTGGTGGTTTGTTACTGGACTTCTGTGCTAGTCATGGATTGGCCATAACAAACACCATGTTCGAACATAAGGATGCTCATAAGTGTACGTGGTACGAGAACACCCTAGGCAGACGGTCCATGATCGATTTCGTTATCGTATCATCGGACCTGAGGCCATATGTTTTGGACACTCGGGTAAAGAGAGGGGCGGAGTTGTCAACTGATCACCATCTGGTGGTGAGTTGGGTCGAGTGGCGGGGGAAGCCTCTGGACAGACCTGGTAAGCACAAACGTGTAATTTGGGTGAACTGGGAACGTCGGGAGGAGGCCCAAGTTCAGGAGGCCTTCAACTCACACCTCCGGCGGAGCTTTTCGGGCATTCCTGTGGAGGTTGGGGACATTGAACCAGAGTGGGTGGTGTTCAAAGCCTCTATTGCCGAAGCCGCGGCAGGGAGCTGTGGTCTCAAGGTCTTAGGTGCCTCAAGGGGCTGTAACCCTCGAACCTCCTGGTGGACACCTGTGGTCAGGGAAGCCGTCCGACTGAAGAAGGAGGCCTTCAGAGATTTGTTATCCCGGGGGACTCCCGAGGCAGTTGCAAGGTACCGACAGGCCCGAAGGGCAGCAGCGTCAGCCGTGGCCCGAGGCAAAGCAGCGGGTGTGGGAGAAGTTCGGAGAAGACATGGAAAAGGACTTTCGGGCGGCACCAAAGTTGTTCTGGAAAACTGTCCGACACCTCAGGAGGGGGAAGCAGGGAACCATCCAAGCTGTGTACAGTAAGGATGGGACGTTGTTCACCTCAACTGATGGAGTGTTAGGGCGTTGGAAGGAAGACTTTGAGGAACTCCTGAACCCGACAACTCCGCCCTCTATGTTAGAGGCAGAGCTGGAGTATGAAGGGGGATCAACACCAATCTCCCGGGGGGAGGTCACTGAGGTCGTCAATCAACTCCGCAGTGGCAAAGCCCCGGGGGTGGATGAGATCCGCCCCGGGAAATGCTGAAGGCTTTGGGTGTTGAGGGACTGTCATGGTTGACACGTCTCATCAACGTTGCGTGGAAGTCGGAAACAGTACCAAAGGAGTGGCAGACCGGGGTGGTGGTTCCCCTTTTCAAAAAGGGGGATCAGAGGGTGTGCGCCAATTACAGAGTCATTACACAACTCAGCCTCCCGGGAAAGTTTACTCTAAGGTACTGGAAAGGAGGGTCAGGCCGATTGTCGAACCTCAGATTGAGGAGGAACAATGCGGATTCCGTCCTGGTCGTGGAACGACGGATCAGCTTTTTACTCTCGCAAGGATCCTGGAGGGGGCCTGGGAGTATGCTTATCCGGTCTACATGTGTTTGTAGACTTGGAGAAGGCGTATGACCGAGTTCCCAGGGAGTTACTGTGGGAGGTGCTGCAGGAGTATGGGGTGAGGGGGTCTCTACTCTGGGCCATCCAATCTCTGTACTCCCAAAGCGAGAGCTGTGTCCGGGTCCTCGGCAGTATGCATCAAGAATGCATCAATCTGGTGCACTTTGAGCACAACATGAATTGATGGAAACAGCTCTCAACACTCAGATGAAAGGGAGCTGTATACTTTTCAATAATCCAAACATCTTTAGAATATGATCACAACCAATAACAAATCATTTAAACTGGTTTATTCTTATCTTATGTTACCTAGTTAGCATTCTTTCTTTTTATTTATGCTTATTTTACTAATCACTCCCCTTTCAAACTGTTTTTTGTTTTTTTTACTGTCCTATAGTACACATTGGAATGATTTCTGACTTTATCTATATTAAAGGAGAGGGTGTCATGGCCATTTCCACTGATCATAATTCCATTGTTGAGTTACTAAAATAGATTTATACTGTGCATTTTTCCAAACTCACATTGGTTCTCCATCCAGCATCTCTCCAAACTCACATTGGTTTCTCATACCAGCATCTCCAAACTCACATTGGTTTCTCATACAGCATCTCTCCAAACTCATTGGTTTCTCATACAGCATCTCTCCAAACTCACATTGGTTTCTCAAACAGCATCTCTCCAAACTCACATTGGTTTCTCATCCAGCATCTCTCCAAACTCACATTGGTTTCTCATCCAGCATCTCTCCAAACTCACATTGGTTTCTCATACAGCATCTCTCCAAACTCACATTGGTTTCTCATACAGCATCTCTCCAAACTCACATTGGTTTCTCATACAGCATCTCTCCAAACTCACATTGGTTTCTCAAACAGCATCTCTCCAAACTCACATTGGTTTCTCATACAGCATCTCTCCAAACTCACATTGGTTTCTCAAACAGCATCTCTCCAAACTCACATTGGTTTCTATCCAGCATCTCTCCAAACTCACATTGGTTTCTCAAACAGCATCTCTCCAAACTCACATTGGTTTCTCAACAGCATCTCTCCAAACTCACATTGGTTTCTCAAACAGCATCTCTCCAAACTCACATTGGTTTCTCAAACAGCATCTCTCCAAACTCACATTGGTTTCTCATACAGCATCTCTCCAAACTCACATTGGTTTCTCATACAGCATCTCTCCAAACTCACATTGGTTTCTCATACAGCATCTCTCCAAACTCACATTGGTTTCTCATACAGCATCTCTCCAAACTCACATTGGTTTCTCATACAGCATCTCTCCAAACTCACATTGGTTTCTCAAACAGCATCTCTCCAAACTCACATTGGTTTCTCATACAGCATCTCTCCAAACTCACATTGGTTTCTCAAACAGCATCTCTCCAACTCACATTGGTTTCTCATCCAGCATCTCTCCAAACTCACATTGGTTTCTCAAACAGCATCTCTCCAAACTCACATTGGTTTCTCAAACAGCATCTCTCCAAACTCACATTGGTTTCTCAAACAGCATCTCTCCAAACTCACATTGGTTTCTCAAACAGCATCTCTCCAAACTCACATTGGTTTCTCATACAGCATCTCTCCAAACTCACATTGGTTTCTCATACAGCATCTCTCCAAACTCACATTGGTTTCTCATACAGCATCTCTCCAAACTCACATTGGTTTCTCAAACAGCATCTCTCCAAACTCACATTGGTTTCTCATACAGCATCTCTCCAAACTCACATTGGTTTCTCATACAGCATCTCTGTAAACTACTTGTATTCACTGAATTTCACTATTTGCCTTTAACGGCTCGTTGTAGCTCCAAAAGCTCCAGCCCCCACCCTCCCTGTGAGCACAGTGTGCTCTGATTGGTCGGGACGTTGTGAATCGTGCTGAGCTCCGTGGAGGTGTTGCTTCCTTGTTTAGGATACATAGCGAAACACAGCCAAACTCATCCTGAGCACACACAAAGTCACATCCGAAGTAAAAACAATAAGTGTGGCTTGATATTGAGTAAGAAAAAGGTTGATAAACGCTGTGAGAATGGGTCTGCAGAGAGAATTTTGCCGCGATCCCAACTGTCTGTTATCAGCCTGCAGCCAGGGAGGAGAAATCAGCTGAGCTGCCTGCTCCCGTAACGGCTCTTCGGGATTGGTCCATTTCGTTCGGGTACCGCATGACATCAGGCGGTACCCGGAAGAATCAAATGGCCAGTGACGTATCTCCAACGAGGCGTTTTGGGGAGGTATTTTCTGTGTTAGAGTTTTACTCGCTACAGGGTGTACTTTGAGGGTTTTGACTCTGCACACCGTTTACATGCATAAAAACCTTCATAACACAAGGGGACGGGTAATAACCGGAAAGCATGACATGGGAGCTTTAAATAGATAAAGGTATGCTCTCCCTAGCTCTCTCTCTCCCTCCCTCCCTAGCTCTCTCGCTCGCTCTCTCTCTCTGTCTCGCTCGCTCACAGAGGCTGTGAGCTCCTCCGTGGCGATCGACGGCTTGCGTTAAAAAAAAAAAATAAACATATTTTTAAAGTGTGGGGGGGGGGGGGGGCACAAAACGGGATTTCGAAAAGAGCGGGGGACATTTCCCCCCTCTCCCAGGTGGAAATTACGCCATGCGTGTGTGTGCGTCAAGTGCAATAAAGATATGCAAGTTGCAACACACAGAGTAAAACTCTGCCCCCCATGTGCTGTATAGGCTGCATGATAGGCTGTTCAATGGGGCTGATGTGTTGTGTAGATTCTGCCAGAAGGGAAATCAGCGGGGAGGTGCCTGTAAGGGTCTCACTAGCACTGAGCTAGCTATCCATCCAGTTAAACCGTTTGAAAGAAACTCCAGCACAGTTGTCAGTTTTACTGAAGTCTCTTTACTTGGTGAAACTGTAAAGACAATACAGACATAACAGTTTATTATTGACTGCCCGACTGACGAGCTAAATAGACAGAATACTTCACACAATGAGCTACGGTGCACAAACTGAGAAGCTAATCAGCCTAGCTGCTAGTAGCTTAGCCGCAAAGAATACTCACTGCATTCCTACAAACATAAACATTTTACATACAACATATTCCCATGAAGCCACAGTCTGTCGGACAATAACACTCACAGACGATGCGTGAACCAGCGGGAAATACGAAGCACAGCCCATGGAGAGCAGACGTCCGTTCATGAAACAACCCAAGCTACACGTGGAGCACACCCGGGAACGAACAAGTTCGGTCTCCTAGCAACAGGAATCGAATAAACCACTAGAAAGCAGCAGTGTCAAACAACCACCACAAGGTGGTGCCAAAACACAGCCAAGAAAACACATATACGACAGATATACACCAAAAACACACATCAAGGACAGAACACTCCCCGCCTGGGTTTTTAAACCCCAGATCAATCAACAAGAATCAGTCTTTGGAGACAGAAGCAGGACCACTTCTGTAACAGGACGAGAAAAGATCCTTTTGGTCTTGTCCTTGGAGATCTCTACCTCGATCTTACGAACCAGTCCATCCCTTCCTGGGAATGTCTTTGTGATGGTGGCCATAGGCCATTTGTTTCTCTGAGCCTGATTGTCTTTCAGGAGAACAATGTCCCCCTCTTGAAGGTTTGACCTCTTAGACCGCCACTTGTGACGAAACTGCAGAGTCTTGAGATATTCTTTTCTCCACCTACTCCAAAAGGTGTCTGCCAGGCTCTGAACTTGCTTCCACTGCTCTTTAAAGAGGTCTGCCTCTTCAAAGTTACCTGGAGGAGGTGGTGTAGAGCCTGTTTTGAGGGTCAGGAGCATTGCTGGGGTGAGGATGAGAGGTGACTCTGGATCTGAAGATACTGGAATGAGAGGTCTAGCATTGATGACTGCTGTCACCTCAGCCATGAGCGTAAGCAGAACTTCATGCGTCAAAGAAGACTTCTTCTGTTCAAGCAGCAGATAGTCAAGAATGCGACGAGCGATGCCAATCATCCGTTCCCATGCCCCACCCATGTGGGACGCATGTGGCGGGTTGAACACCCATGTGCAGTTCTGCGTGCTCAGGTACTTCTCCACGTTGTTGCCACTGGGATCTGTAGTCTTCATTTGCAACTCTCGAGAAGCGCCAACGAAGTTAGTGCCGCAGTCAGACCGTATTTGTTTTGCTGTGAACTCTAGAAAGTGGGCTTTCATCTGTGGCCGTTTTTCCAGCGTGCGTCTCAATGAGGCAAGACGATCTTGTGCTTGTTTCCTATTGTTAGGCAGCCTCTGTCTTGGTAACCGGAAAGGTAGTGGTCCCACCCAGCTCTTCGAGCTGTCTTGATGAAACTCTGCTTCCATGATCTTAAGAAACTTCATATCTTCTACGGATGGGGCTAGTTTGTGGTCGTTGGCAGTTCGCGTGAAGATGGTTTGACCCAGACTGTCTGCATCATGTGTTGCTGTGCTGAACTTAGAGGTCAGTGCTGGATGATGTGTGTAGTCAGGGGTTTGATTGAAGATTTCTCTTACCTTGAGTTGGTTGTTGCATGGCTGCAGATGGCTAGTACGACCATTCTCCAAGATAGACGTCTTGTAACTGTTCACCTCTAGTGGTTCGCGAGCACCTGCTAGACACACGTCACCAACGACAACCCATCCCAGGTCCAGCCTTTGGGCGAACGGTGCGTTGTCTGGACCACTTATCTGCTCACGGACCTTGTGGACCCTGAGAATGTCTCTGCCCAGCAAGAGGAGTATGTCAGCGTTAGGATCGAGAGGTGGTATTTCGTCGGCAATGCACTTCAGGTGAGCATGGTGATGAGCTGCATTTGGCGTAGGGACTTCGGAGCGGTTGTTGGGAACTTGGTTGCACTCTAAAAGTGAAGGCAAAGGAAAGCTTAGCTTTTGTCTGCTGATCCACTGTGAACCCACTAGCTCTTCTCCCTGTTGTCTGAGTTAGTCCAGCGCATGTTTCCAGTGTGTAAGGGAAGGAAGGCCCTGTGATTTTGAAAACGTTGAAGAACTCAGAGTGTGCCAAGGAACGATTACTCTGCTCGTCCAGTATTGCATACATTTTCTTGGCCTCTTCCGAGCGACCAGCTGGATACACACTTACAAGGCATATTTTCGAGCATGCTCGTGCGCTAACACCTTCACCACACACTTGTGTGCACCTTGATGTGACCTGATAGTCTGCTTTGTCTTCCTCCCCGCCGTGCTCTGAAGAGGGAGGAGAGGCTTAGGTTTCCAGACTGCTGGTCCTGGGTGTAGTGCTGACACGTGACCCGTGCTCCCACATTCTATACATTTCACCTCAGCCGTGCAGTTTCTGGCGAGATGACCAGTAGAGGAGCAGCACCGGAAGCAAAAGGAATGTTCCTTTAAGAGCTGTTTGCGCTCCTCTAGACTCTTTTCTCTAAAGCTTCTGCATTTCTTCAGAGGGTGTGGTTTCTTATGTAGAGGACAATGGTTGTTTGGGTCTGTTAGCTTCTTATCCTCTCTGCTTTCATATCTGTCAGCAGACGACACTTGTGTCTTGTGAACAGATACAGGCATCTTCGTGGATTTCTCCCACGTACTCTTTTTCTCCATAGGAACTGTCGTGGAGAGGTTGAAGCTGGGATCATTACAAGCTTTTGCCTCTGTACGAACAAAGTCTGCAAAGACAGAGAAAGGTGGGAAACTGACATGATGATCACGTTTGTATCTTGAACCATAAGATATCCACTTTTCTTGGATGTTGTATGGGAGTTTTTCGATGATGGGCATAACCCCTCTGGAAGTATCCAAATATGACAGACCTGGGAGGGAGCCATCTCTCTTAGCAGCCTCAAGCTCTAACAGCAGGTCTGCTAACTCTCTGAGTCGTTTTGGGTCTTTGTTGGTCAGTATGGGGAAGCTTTCCAGCTTGTCAAAGAGAGCCTGTTCAATAACCTCAGGTGAGCCGTATATTTCCTCAAGCCTCTCCCAGGCCATCATTAGTCCAGCGTCAGGGTGTCTGATGTTGACGGCCTTGATTCTCCTCACCTGATCTGATGACTCTTTTCCCAGATATTTGCAGAGCAGGTCGAGTTCTTCTCCAACAGACAGATCCAGACCAGCAATAGCACTTAGGAAGGACGTTTTCCAAGCCCAATAATTCATTGGTTGATCGTCGAATGTTGTGAGGCCTGATGTCACTAAGTTACTGCGGGCAAGATATTTAGCCAGATCGTTAGTGTTTGAGGGTTGTGGTAACTGGCTTCATAGGGCGTACCTTGGTTAGGCTGATAAGCAGAGAATGGAGACTGCTTATTGAGAGTCCACGCGGTGCTGGTGTACCAGGTCGAGGAGCCTTTAATGTGTGGTGAGGCGTAGTTTGGGTAGAAACAGCAGCTTGTGTTTGAGCAAGGCCTTTAAGTGAGTAGGACTGTGTAGGCTTAACATCCTCTCCTTTACTATGTTGTGATGGTTCATTTAGGTGTGGGCCTATGGGGGCAACAATGTCACTAATTTTGCTAGGCGATCCACCTATTCTGCTGGTTTGCTCTTTCACATAAGCAGCGGTGCGCTGGTACATAAAGTGTTGAGACACTGGATTAAAGCCTCTGCTGGCCTCTTCAACATCAAGCTCTAGTAAACCAGCCTGCAACATTTTTACTTCAGCTATGGCAGCATCTTTCTCCTTTTCTTCCTTTAATGCATCAAGAGTAGCTTGAATGCGTGCTTGCTCAACTTTTAGCTCAATTTCCCACTTAGAGTGTGATGTTCTAGCCTGTGCTGCTTCAGCCCTTGCCATAGCCATAGCCAGTGCTAAATTAGCCTTTGAGCTGGATGATGAGCGCGACGCACGTGTGTGCACAGAGTGTGCGTTTACACTTATTTTATCCATGTTGTCATTTTCTTCCATAATGGCTGGGTTGTGAATTCAATAACGTGGATGAAGAGATAAGCTGGCGTGAAGGCTGTACATATGCACTGAGTTAGCCACTTAGCTCTTGGTGTCGCTCCGTAGGAAGCCTGTCTCCGTCCCCGGAGCTGGCTGTAATGCCGTCTTTTCACTGTAAGGGTCTCACTAGCACTGAGCTAGCTATCCATCCAGTTAAACCGTTTGAAAGAAACAGCACAGTTGTCAGTTTTACTGAAGTCTCTTTACTTGGTGAAACTGTAAAGACAATACAGACATAACAGTTTATTATTGACTGCCCGACTGACGAGCTAAATAGACAGAATACTTCACACAATGAGCTACGGTGCACAAACTGAGAAGCTAATCAGCCTAGCCGCTAGTAGCTTAGCCGCAAAGAATACTCACTGCATTCCTACAAACATAAACATTTTACATACAACATATTCCCATGAAGCCACAGTCTGTCGGACAATAACACTCACAGACGATGCGTGAACCAGCGGGAAATACGAAGCACAGCCCATGGAGAGCAGACGTCCGTTCATGAAACAACCCAAGCTACACGTGGAGCACACCCGGGAACGAACAAGTTCGGTCTCCTAGCAACAAGAATCGAATAAACCACTAGAAAGCAGCAGTGTCAAACAACCACCACAAGGTGGTGCCAAAACACAGCCAAGAAAACACATATACGACAGATATACACCAAAAACACACATCAAGGACAGAACAGTGCCACATTGCTTTTCTTCCAGACTGCAACGCTGGTCCCGCAAATCAAGCAAGAACGTGATTGGTAGATATTAATTTTGGGGGTGGGGGCAGGAGGGGTGTTAGATAGATATAGAGTTGTAGTAAGTAGATAGAGTTCGCTATGATTTAGGTTTCGTTTATGCATAGGGTAGATTCTTTTAATTACATTTCCTTTTTTGTTTTGTGTATTTTATACATTTTGGATTTGCTTGGCGAGCTATTTTTAGAACATGCCCCGCGGGCGACTCACGTTGCCTCTGCGGGTGACCAAGTGCCCGCGGGCACCGTGTTGGCTACCCCTGGTCTAAACTGTCCCTGAGGGTTATACTGTGCACACACAGAACATGCTAAACTATTATTTTTTAGAGTAGTTTGTAAAGCCATAGACTGTGAATATCTTCTGTATTATGTCCACCATTCCCACTGTTGAGCTGCGGTCCAACCCATGGCTCCATATAGCTGCATATCGAAATAAGCTTTTTGGTAATACAAATGTGCCTTCTGTACTTTCCCACAACCCCTCTTTATTCTGTGTACACAATTTCTTCTTCCAGTATATCTTCTCTTTTTCAGGTGCATTTGCATGCATGTCTTTTAGTATGTCATGATCAATGTGTTGCATATTTTCAGAAATATATTGATCATTGTCATGTCACTGTCTTTGTGCTGCTTTCTTAGCCTCCTCATCTGCCTTGCGGTTCCCTTCCTATATGCAAAATTCCAGGGACGTGGGTTTGGCTGGACGAGTAAGGAGAGAACGAGGGCATATGGAGTGGAGAATATCACGTTTGCCAAAGCAACCCCATTTAGCCGTGTTCCCCCATGGCTTTTCCCAGAAGCTAAACTAGATATGAGTATTGTAGAAAGGAAAAAAGAGTGGCAAATATATGAAGTGGGAATTAAAACAAGTATGTACCTGAATGAAAAGTACTACAATTACCTACAAATGTACACAGATGGTTCTAAGAACAAGGAAGAGTGTGTTGGAGTTGGTATATACATCCCAGACTTTAAAATATCTATTTCAAAAGAGCGTCTGATCAATTATCAGTGACACAGCAGAAATGCTTGCTGTAATAATAGGATTACAGTGGGTTGAAGAGGTCAGACCAGATAGGGTGGTGATGTGCACTGATTCATTATCCATATTACAAAGCATATATATACAAGCATACAGTCAACAACAACTGCCAGAGAAGACATTCTCATAGAACTGAATCACAGCCTGTTAAGACTTCACAGAGGCGGCATAGATCTGCAGTTCTGCTGGGTGCCTGCTCATGAGGGGGTGAGAGGGAACGAGTGTGCTCATGAGGGGGTGAAAGGGAACGAGTGTGCTCATGAGGGGGTGAAAGGGAACGAGTGTGCTCATGAGGGGGTGAAAGGGAACGAGTGTGCTGATAAATGAGCAAAAAGTGCACTACAAAAGGAAATCACATTACCAGTTCAACTTGGAGAAGGAGAAGGAAAAGCAGTCATTAAGAAGAAAGGGATGGAGATCTGGCAGAAAAGGTGGGAAAGACCAGAAAGGCAAAGAGTATCACAAAGTACAAAAGACAATCACAATTAATATTTATAAAGAAAGAAACAGAATGGAGGAAATCTACTCACACACACAAAGCCGTGGCAGCACATCACTCCCACCCTCATCCACCTACACTGGTTGCCGGTCAAGTTCCGTATATCCTACAAAGTCCTCCTCCTTACCTACAAGTCCCTCCATGCCCTTGCCCCCAGTACCTATCGGACATCCTTCACCCACATGCCCCACCCCGGAACCTGCGGTCCTCAGACTCTGGCCTGCTTACCACCCCCCGCACCAAACTGCGAACCTTCGGGGACAGAGCCTACAGTGTGGCAGCCCCCACCCTCTGGAACGCTAGATTCGCAACATCCCCACACTCGACGCCTTCAAAAGGGCCCTCAAGTCCCACCTGTTTGCCAAGGCTTTCGGCCCCTAATCGATCTGTTGTTTTGTCTGTCTGACTTTTGTTTTGTTATGTTTGTTCTTGCCCTATTACTGTACAGCGACCTTGGGTCCCTTGAAAGGCGCTATATAAATGCAAGCTATTATTATTATTATTAAATCACGATAGCTAGACTCAGAATAAATCACATGGCTTTGAATGGTACTCTGTATGTCATGGGGAAAAGTGACAGTGACAAGTGTGGGAACTGTGGAGTAAAAGAAGATGTGGAACATTTTATTACATTGTGACATCTATAAAGCGGAAAGAGAAAACTAAAGGCTAAAGTTTTAGAGGGAGAGGGGTTGGTGTTCTGGGAACAGAAGGAGAGGGAGTGAGAGCTACCAGAAAGGCACTGTTTACCTTCTTGAGTGAAACTGGGGTAGGACAAAGAATTTAACATTAGGTCAGGAAAGAATATAGATTTTAGTTTTATTTATTTCATGTTTTTTGTTGATTTATTTGTATTAGATCACAGGTTAAAGAGTTGGTATGATATGATGATTCATACTCATGTACAGTAGGTGGCGGTATGCACCTTTTAAGTTGTTTGCAATCCGCCAAAAACGAAGAGAAGAAGAAGAAAGCCCCAAAGCGAGAGCACGAGAGCAGGCAGGAGGGGGGTTTCCAGCTTGAGCCCCCACTTCCCGAAGCAGCCGTTGTTTTGCTTTCGGTCTGAATACAGAAACTGAGAAAAACGACGGCCATTCTTTCCCTTTTTCTACTTTAAACCACCGATAAGTGAAGTTGTATAATTGGAGTTGCGCGTGTTGTTGTGACAGCAGGACTGCGAGGCTGCAGGCCGTCCAGACTGAACAGGTAACATCTTATTTCCGCATGTTAACGCTACTGACTTCCCGCAGGACGACATGACGGCTGCTGGCCCGCTGTGTGAAAGTGGTACTGTAGTTTTTCTCTGCCGTTTGTTGACGAGGTATATTTTCACTTTTGACTCGCATGTTTTGGGGTCAGCACGCTGGCAGATAGCAGACCAACAGAGCACAGTTACATCTTGATTTAAAGGTGGGGTAGGTAAGTTTGAGAAACCGGCTCGAGATCGCTAGAATTTGAAAATACACAACCGGAGAAAATCTGCCACTTCCTACAGAGCCCCTCCTCCAACACACACGAACGCGCACATGACCAATGAGGGCACGAGATAAGTTTGTGCACAGATGGAAGGCTGACAGGCAGGTAGGCCATCCAGTTATTTAGCCGGGCCGGCTCAGATGATTGGTCGTGCTTTTTACAGTACTACAGCTTCCACAGATGACATTTTTATGGATTTTTGTCAAAGCACTTCAGATATTCATTGCTATCGGGATGTTAAGAGCATT
Organism: Trematomus loennbergii; assembly: GCA_012861695.1. NCBI lineage: Eukaryota > Metazoa > Chordata > Actinopteri > Perciformes > Nototheniidae > Trematomus > Trematomus loennbergii. The sequence continues at coordinate 212,836 of JAAOOA010000099.1, forward strand.
CCATGGAATATAACAACAAGTGTATCTCCTGGTTTCTCAAATGTACCCCACCTTTAACGCCACTGCTAAATCCAACTTTAATACCTAACAAACCTGCTGCTAACACTTACCTAAAGTCAAATATCATATGGATAGAATATGGCAATTACTAACACTTGCTAACATGTATCAAAAGGACTCTTGGTTGCAAATGTCACATTTTAAACGTATTTTAGTTTGTATTAGTTATGCAATTCAGAGGTAAATATTGTACTTCTATTCAACTACAATCAAAGGTAAATATTGTACTTATACTCCACTACATGTAGTACCTTTACTTACTTTGCAGATATAGATTAATGATAAACAATATCATCAACACTGAATACATTCACAATTAGTTCCACCTTTACCAGCTTGATAAACACATCAATACAACAATAATTATAACCGAAATATATAATATATATGATTCTGAAATGTCTGCATAATGAGTACTTTTACTTGTAGTACTTTAAGTATATTTTGATGGTAATACTGTTGTATATTTACTTGAGTAACATTTTGATGGCAGGACTACTACTTAAGTGCAATATTTTAGTACTTATTCGACCTTTGAATACATCTAAAGTGTCATGTACTGCAACTTACACGTGTTTTTTGTTGACATTTAGGAGATAAAATGTGTTATTCATATACTGTATATTTATACATGTATAAGCAGGGCAAGTCATGTGGGAACACTCTTCAAAATCATATTTGAACTTAAAATAATAATAATTACATTTGTAATGTTAATGTAACATCATGCTTTATGAGTTTTAATTGTAAATACAGGATTAAGCTATATGGTAGATATTGTAAATGTAATTTATTATTCATACAGCAAGCTACTGGTGCATAGCTTGAACAAAATAGTACTAAATATCACTAATTGTGCACTAACTATTTCCTATTTTATGCTGACTTGTTCGTATTTCCTTATTATTTTCTTATTTCTTTGCATTTTAACAGTATAATTCACAAAAAAAAAATCCAAATACAGCTGTACAAACTTAATATTCAACACATTTAAATACCATAACATACACTATTTGAACTACTGCATTTTACACCCCTGTGGTCCAGATGAATGTCTCTGATTGAACACAGTTAACCTGTCTCTACTGTGCGGTGGATGTTCAAACCCCTGCGGTTAGAAAAGGGCTAATGTGTATTATTTGACGCGGTGCCATGTCACCCTGTTTGACCTGTTGTGGAGCTCAGTCTCACGTCAGGAGCTCAGTGCGCCGTGTGCACCAGGGAGTGTCAGCTCACTGCCGGACTTTGAACACATCACTCTGCAGGGATCATAACTGCGCTCTTAAATCAAATGTGTGTTTAGGGGGGAATTTGCTCCCAAATAAACATGCCATATTTATTCATCTGTTAGTTCTTTCTCTAGTCCCTTTTGTCTCATCTTCTAAAATATGTAATTTACTATGTTTTTTTTATTCAGACGGTGTGGCTGTGGTTTTGATAGTGCAAGTTGACTGTCATGAACTTGGCAGGAGTCTTATCTTTACAATCGCAGATAAAAGGAACTAAACTCTCCTTCATTTTGCTCACAGAGGCGGTACACACTATGTTTTCTATTGCTGTAATAATAACAACTGTTCCTCAAAGTTTGGAAAATGCTTATCTTTTCTGACCATTTACATGAACACAAATCTATATCACACACTACAGGAAAGAGAAAACCATACAAAGCACAATACTGCTGCTTTAATAAAAAATGTCTACTCTTCAGCAAGGAAAATAGGCCTTTCCAAAAGTCAAACAAGTCAAAACAGAAGAGGCAAAGCTGACATTTTAAGTAATTAAAAGGGTTAGAAACTTTGTGTCGACGGTGTCTTCCACACATGTTGCCCGTACCTGTGTCTTAAAGGCTGGTGCAGTGGGATTTTTTTGTTTTTGTTATAGTCCCTTGACTACAGAAGTCCCCACAAGGTGACAATCTTATTTGACCTTTTCACAAAGAAACAAAAAACTGGCTCCAACATACCAGTTTGTGTGTCAATGCTCACAGGAGACGATGCCCCTGGACAGGATGAGGATGCGGCAGTGGCTGGAGGAACACATCGACTCCTGTCAGATACCGGGACTCGCATGGGTCAACAGAGTAAGTATACACTTTGACACACACAAAGAAACACACACACTTTTATATTATAGTTCAATAGCTGACAGAATGTAAATGTGTGTAGGAAGAACGGATATTCCAGATCGCGTGGATCCATGCAGCGTGTCAAGACTGGGACCTGGGAAAAGACGCTCTTCATGAGATGGGCCATGCATACAGGTAACACACACAAACACACACACACACACACACACACACACACACACACACACACACACACACACACACACACACACACACACACACACACACACACACACACACACACACACACACACACACACACACACACACACCACACACACACACTGAAGGAAAGAGATATGATTCTACACTGTATTGAAGTAAACATGTATTATTTTGAATTGTATTTTAGTAAACATGTATTATTTTGAATTGTATTGTAGTCAACATATATTGTTTTGAATTGTATTGTAGTTAACATATATTGTTTGAACTGTTTTATGTAATCACAAGGGTTTTGATAATCACTTAGAAAAAGAATGTTATTCTCACTTTTAAATTCACTGACTTAGAGATTCTGTGTCTTACACACCAACATTGATCCTTATCAACACTAAGAGCCAGATGCGGTCACTAAGTCGTTAAAGACATCGTAAAATAAGGGGAGAAGAGTTTAAAGGTCGGAAGGAGGGAAGTTTAGGTGAAAATATCCCCTGGGAAAAGGAATGTAGAGGAAGATGAGGTAAAGATAAACATTGACTTTTGACCTGGTGTGGTTGGGGATATCAGTCTGTTCGAAACTCTGATTGACCCCGGCCAGAAGCGAATCCAGCCAATCAGGGCACTTGGAGGAGGTGGTCAGTTTAAACAGCCCCTCCCCAGGGGCTCTGCTGATTCGCTTGGGAGTAAAGTGGGAAGGAAGACTCGACAAATCTCCGCCCCAAAAGTAGATAGAAATACGGATGTTTTTGTGTGTAAAAATGCTTTTGGGTTTGGTGAGTTGGTTGGTCCAGATATCTGTGTCCGAATCGCATCATCAACCTGAAGTCCAATTTCTTTTGGTTTGATGAGTGGTTGGTCCGGACGCCTTTATCCGCATCGCATCACAGACCTAAAAGTCCGGGGTACTCGAGTACTCTGTATAACTTGTATATGTGTTTTGATTTCCTACCAGTAAACTCAGATAATTGTTATAACTTTTGATTCCGGTGTTTTCAATTCCTTTCTTATTTAATAGAGATTTCAGCCTCATTCAACGAACGGCACGTAGCAGAGGTGTTCTATCCAACAACACACACACACACACACACACACACACACACACACACACACACACACACACACACACACACACACACACACACACACACACACACACACACACACACACACACACACACACACACACAACACACACACACACACACACAGCTTCTCCTTTTTAGTGGTTGACATGGTCATACTGCTAGACACCGCACCAGTTCTGTCTAAAATCAGTGGAACCTTTAATTTGCGAGACATTAGTAAGGAAGAAATCTCAATGATCACGTGTCTCAATCAGTAGGGACACAGAACGCCATGTGATTCGCCACATTGGAAGGATTGATCATTTTATAATTCACATCAAGTCTCTAGAATATTCTTTGTATGCCTCTTCTGCTTCATTATACCCACCCGGGTAGTTTGACATATTTTACCTTTACCAAATATTGCGCTTGGTGTGTTTGGGATATGGCGCCACTATGCGACTGGGATACAAATGTGTATCAATTGTGCATCCCTAAAATCTCCGTCATTAACAAAACAAACAAATGACATGGCAAATATAAAGATAAAAGACTGCATACAATAAAATAAGCAACAGAAAAAACGGGCCCACCGTGTAGCTCAGTTGGTAGAGCTGGCGGCCCATGCTCTGGGGCTAGGCCCCGTGTTGAAAAATACAATAAATATTTATCTTGTGAGATGATTTACTAAAGAACCGTGTGTTTCCTCAGGTTAGGGCTGCCCTCGACTAAAGATTGTTCTATTCGACAATTAGTCCTCAATATTGGGGATTACCCAATAGCGATAGCCTTAGAGGGCTACGCCAATACTCATAGAAGCTGGAGTTACAGTAGGTAACGTCAGTTACTCGCTCTGCGGTTAAAAGGCAGCAGGTCCCGCCTCCGCCTCTTTGCCGTTATTTGGAGCGGGCGGGAGTTGGGTCGCAGTCGAATAGTCCAGATCGTCTATCCCTTGACCTCTGTGTGAAACGTCACGGGGTTAAGGGATAGTCGATAGGAGAATTCAAAAGGACTTACGAGAAGAGGCTGCGGTACTTTAGAGCAGTGGTTCTCAAACTTTTTTCAATAATGTACCCCCTTTGAAAAAAAAATTCAGCGCAAAAACAATTTGTTAAGGAAAAAATGCCAATATAAAGAGGTACAGTACAGCGCTGCACCATCAGTGTCTGATATATTAAAACAACAACCTGTAACTGAGAAACACTTAAATGCTACATTTCAAATGTTTACAATCCATCACTAAATTCATGGCAAACCAATTGTAACATCATGCAATAACACTAAGACGACATTAGTTGCATGTGACCTACCTTATTGTTTTTAATAAGTTGTACTTACAATATAGTGAGAAACATGGGCTTGTGCTTCACTGAGGATCGTTGTCATTCTGACAGGGAGGCAAACTGCAGTTATTACACTTCGTGTTTTGAAATATGTGTAACTCTGTTAATATAAAACCCACACTGCTCAAACTTCGTTACTTTTCCTAAAATTGGTATATTTATTTATTTAGGGGCGTGGAGAATGAAGAGAAAAAAAGATGAGCATTTTATGAGCATGGGATTTTGACCCCTCATATATATGCATAATGCTGCGCTATACTTTGCAGCCACAAGCCGTTGCCAAGCAACGCTTATTGTTTAGGTGTCCTTTGATAAGCAGGCAGTCATATCATTAGCTAGAACTAGCTAGATCTGATAGATTTGGACATAAACGCGAGTGAAGTATAACCGGACGCGAGAGAGAGATCAGAGATCAGATCAGCTGCTGCTGACGGAGAACACGCAGCTCTGCATGATCACAGATCCGCCGCGGACCGTTGAGTGGAGCAAAATTAAATACACTAAGAGTTAGACCTAACACACTTAGCTAGTTTATCTACTCTGGAACTAGCTATACTAGTTATAAATATGTGTATTCTTTACTGTCGGGTCACTTATTACAGGTTCAGCGAGCTGCACGAGACTGACGGGCTGTCAGGAGAGGGAGAGGAAAAGAGAGCACCCCGTTTATTTTTCCCATTTTATTATCCAGAATTACTGTAAACCTTTGAATAAAGTAATTAATCTACTATTAGTAGTTTGTTTAAATGCATTACTTATGTTGTTTTTTTCATTAACATAAAATAAATCTCACGTACCCCCTGCAGTACTCCAACGTACCCCTAGGGGTCCGCGTACCCCCATTTGAGAACCACTGCTTTAGAGAATCCGATTGCACTTTCACTATCCGACGTGTTTATGATGCGCCAGCGGACGTCATAAATGTGCCTCTGCTGAACTACAACTTTCCGAAAACGGACTACTATAAGCGCATCATTAATAAGCGGTGTTATTGTGTTGTTTTATGCTTTATGAACGTGTGCAACAGCGAACAATATGTTGTTCATTAAGGTTGAAATTAAAACAAATAAGTAAAGTCAAAGAAAATCGTTGTCACATTGATAATTGTTGCTCACACTCAACATGGGGCATTTAGTACAGATCGCGTTCACACCGGAGTACTTTTCCCTGAGGGAAGATTACGCAAAATGAAGCCGCTGACGTCACTTCTTCTTCTTCTGCTTTGGTTTTACTGGCAGGCCGCAAACAACTTCACGGTGTATACTGCCTCCCGGAGCCCCCGGCCGGAAGTCCCCGGAGTTGCGGACTGGCTTCAGTAGAAGCTGCTGGGACTCACTTCAATTTTTTCAACTCGAGCGTCAAATTCACGTGACGCATTCTCGCGAAGCCAATCAGCGTTGGGATTGCCTCTGACGTCCCTCTGACGTCCTGCTGTTGATCAGTTGTAAAGATGGAAGAGAAGATAGTTGTTGCTGTCAGTGGGTTCCCGGAGATATATGATACAATGTCGTATATCTACCGGGACCGCAACAAGAAAGAGCTCGCATGGAGGAAAATAAGCGAGGAAGTAGGCGTACCTGGTAAGTTATACAAAATATACATCCGTTGTTTGCTTGATTACAGATACCAACAACACATTAGCATTAACCAAGTTAGCTCAACCGCCGGTTTAACGGCAGATAACTGTTAAAAGTTACCGTTTGTAAATGTTTTTTTCTTGTCAGAGGAGGTATGCCGAAGGAATTGGAAAAGTTTGAGGGACACGTATGTCAAAGACAGAAAGAGGGAGAAGGATAGGAGGAGTGGGTCAGCAGCAGGGACCAATAAAAAGTGCAAATACTCTGCGGTCCTTCCTCGACCCAATTGGTCAGTATGGAGGTGAAGCGCAGGGAGCAGACGGAAGAGGTTGGAGCAGAACACCTATTGTGGTGGCTGATAGCCCCCCCCCCCTCTGCTACGCGCCGTTCGTTGGATGAGGCTGAAATCTCTATTAAATAAAGAAAGGAATTGAAAACACCGGAATCAAAAGTTATAACAATTATCTGAGTTTACTGGTAGGAAACCAAACACATATACAAGTTATACAGAGTACTCCGGACTTCAGGTTTGTGATGCGATGCGGATACAAGTATCGGGACCAGCCTTCACCAAACCAAAAAGCATTTTTACATACAAAAACCAGTATTCATACTCATATTTTGGGGCGGAGATGTGTTAACTTTTCCCTTCCCCTTTTACTCCAAAGCGAATGAGAGAGTCCGTGAGGAGGAGCTGTATGAGCTGCTCACATCCCCCAAGTGTCCTTACTGGCTGAATTCACTTCTGGTCGGGTTCAATAGTTCTCACCAGAACATGAGATTCCAAAGTTTCACAAGGTCAAAAGTCAATTCTTATCTCTGCCCCGATCTTCACTCCGTTACCTTCCCATGGGAGTTTTTCACATAAACTATTCCTTCTCAGACATTTAAACCTTTGTGCACATATTTAATGATGTCTTAACGACCTTAAAAACAACATCTGTGTGTAGGGGTGAAAAGAAGAGGTGTGTGTGTGAAACAGGATCTCTGGGTCAGTGAGTTAAAAGTGAGAATATCATTTCTATATATGTGATTACCCAAAACCGTTGTGATTACCTAAAACAGTTCAAACAATACATGTTCACTAAAATACAATTCAAAATAATACATGTTTACTTCAATACAGTGTAGAATCATATCTTTTTACTTCAATATCTACTAAAAAAATGTAAAAATCAAAGGTTAAGAGAATATCAAGGCTATAACTGCTTAATTTATCAATAAGTAATTATAATAATACAAGTGCAATTGTAAAAAGTTGTATTCTCACAAAATCTAGAATTACATTACCTGTTCCATTTTACTATATCATTATTATATTTGCCTCAATGGAATACAAAATACATCTTTCTATATTTTCAATATTTACAGATGAGCATGAGTTTTCAGAGGGCAGTGAGGCAGAGGATCACCACGATGCCCCTGATGCCCCTCCTGCTGCTGCCACTGCTGCTGCCTCTGCAGGACCTAGTGTTGTAGGCAGAGCACCAAGGGGTATGTAAACTGTAAATGACAGTTTTGATTGCATTTTATTGTATTGATGCATTGCTGTACCTTCACTAAAAAATGCTATTTGTTTTTGTCATGCAGGAAGAAAAAGGCCCAGGAATCTAGACAATGAAAATGAGGTGCATGAACGCCTCCTTGAGGCCCTGACACGGGGGTCCGGTGCTCTGCCTGCCCACTCTCGGAGGATGAGCATTTCCTCCAAAGCCTGCTTCCTTCCCTTCAAAGACTGCCAACGCACAGAAGAACTTTGTGAAGTTTGAAATACATAGATTAATTTATGAAGCAAGCACAGTTGTGCTAAATTTGGAATTTTTATAGATTACCTGCCATGGGTTGACAATCTTTGAAGGGAACAAACCAGGCTTTTAAAAAATGTTTTAATCACTGTATATAATTTAAATTGTATTTTATTAATAAAACTTTGTTTAATGTTACCCACGTATGTTCCTTTATTCTTTCACCATCACATACTTTTCTTTAGGGTCATCACATAATTAATAATGTAATTAAGGTGATTGTATTGTGCACAGTAGTGTAAAGTAACTTTTACTTGTAACAGAGTATTCCTAGTCACATATAATCCTTTCTAGAAATATAAGTGTTACATATAACAAAACCTGAGAGTGGAGACGAGGTGCGACAATATATCAATAATTTATTTATATTTAAACGAAGCCAGCAATAGGTCCCCCGAGGCTGGCATGAAGAGAGTGCCTAGAGGAATGAGAGCGAGGGACGAATCTGGTTTGTCTCTCGGCTCCCCGACACAGGTGCAGCTCATCAGACAAATGCCGGCTCCACAGCACTGGATCCTATAAGCACACACAGAGCCGACGGCACCCCTCGTGGTGTGGAGGGGTCGTCACAATAACAGACTGCATATTTTCATATTCTATTACATTTAAAGTAAAAATGTACTTCTATTATATGCTTTGCCTAAAATCATAAAGTCCTTTAAAAAGCAGAAAGTGGCACTACCTCACAAAACAATAATTCATGGATTTAACAGAAATAATTATATGAATTGGTGACCTAAATCTGGTGTTGGGATAGAAATGTTGCAGGAGGTTGCTCAATAGTATGTGTGGGTGGCTCTTAAAAGAGCCTTTTAATGTGTGCTGGTGCATTACACGTCGTCTTGCCATGGGACCGTTCCCTCTGCATTGAAGTATGATGTGAACACCTCCCGAACTCTGATGGCCTCTCTTGCGGAGTTGTTGGCTGCAATTCTTCCTAGACCTGGCAGTGGCTCCACATCAGCAACTGAGAAGGCCCTCTGTGTGTTTGCTTGGGTTGTCCTGCGCAAGAAGTTATGGAGAATACAGGTAGCCTTCACAAACTTCTCTGCAACTTCTGGCTGGACCTCAATTACACGCCTGTACATCCTCCACTGGGATGAGAGAATCCCAAAGGTATTCTACAACAAGCCGAGCTCGAGACAGACGGTAATTCAATATTCTGCGCTCTGGGAAGGTTGCGCCCAGGGAATGGCCTCATGAGGTTCTGCCTGAGAGGAAAGGCCTCATCTGCAACAAATACATGTGGCAGGGGTCCCAGGTGGTCACCTGCTGAGAGTGGCAGGCCAGCAGGCAGTTGGAGGGAGCCAGATTTCAGGGCTTGATCAAGAGTTGGCCAGAATGCCACCATCACTAGTTCTTCCATAGCCCCCAACATCAATGACACGAAAGCAACGCTCTGCATCCACAACTGCCAAAAGATCAAGTGAGAATGTTCCTTTGTAATTAAAGAACTGGGATCCTGTGTTTTCTGGGGCTTTGAGGACAACATGTTTCCCATCCAATGCTCCACAGCAGAGAGGAAAGTTCCACCGCTCCTCAAACTTCTCTGCTATTGACCTCCACTCCTCTGTAGAGGGCACAGCCATGAACTCCTCCACAAGGCAGTCCCAGATAGCAGTGGCCACATCAGGGATGATGGTAGAGACTGTTGAGACACCAACACGGAAGCTGTTGGCAATTGTCCTGAATGAATCTCCTGTAGCGAGGTACCTGCAGCACAAAAGAAAAGAAACATATATAAAATAAATCAAACAAAGTTGTATGAAGACATAACCTGAAAAAGTGGTGTAAAGTAACTAAGTAGGCTACATTAAATGGTATGTATTTAATACCTTTAGTTACTTCACAGCAGTGGCGTAGCTGTGGGTGGGCCCGGGTGGGCCTGGGCCCACCCACATGCACGTCTGGCCCACCCACAGCCAATCAGCGCGTTATAGCGCAGAGCCGGGAAGCCCAGAAGGAAGTGCCACAAACTGCAGTTCCTCTAGTGGCCAACAGGGATGGATGCAGAAAGGAGCAATTCCCATAGACCTCCATGCCCAACTTTACAGCAGAAATAAACATGTTTCTCGCTGGATCCAATCAAACTTATTCTGGATATAGTTAGATTCCACCTTCATGACAATGGAATAGGGAGTGCATTTTTTTACCGTGAGTAAATTAGTAAGTAAAGTAGGTTTTGCCGTGAGTTAACGAAAGTCTTATTTCTTCTTGAGGTCTGCAGTGAAGCGTGTACACATTTGCTGAATATGAAAACTCTCAGTGTGTGCCCACTGTGCGACTGTCAAGGATAAACAACCTTGGCCGCAGAGCCAGTCATGTGTAGGGATGGGTACCGAGCCCTAGGGCTGAATTATTAAAGACCGTGGTACCATTAAGCTCCGACGTTATCGGTCGGTACTGGAGACATGTAAAAAATATATCTCATATGTATTATTGCTACACAAACATTATATTGCAGTTTTAGTGTCGCCAACTCTGTTTCTAATATGCAAAAAGACTGCAAAATGCGTCTATGATTATTTTGAGTATTTTCGATCTTTCCAATCCAGACGAGAGATCTCTCTCCCCGTCTGTGTGCGAGGGGGCGGGGCGGTTTACACACACGCAGCTGCTACATGCAGCAACACACACACGGAGGAGATGGCGGAGAGAACGCGCTCCGAGGTGTGGTTAAACTTTACCTGTTCGATGAGGACAATGCTCGTTACCAAAAGTGCAATAAGAGTTTAGCATGTCAGGGCGGTAACACGAGCAATTTGTCTAAACATCTGTAAAAGTGCACCACATTCAAACGGAGAAATGCACCGGGTTCGACTGTCTTTCTAGTTGCTCTGTAGCCCCATCCACGAGTAACTTTTCCACGTCAGGTGTTATGTATGCTAGCAGCAACACACGGAGTTAACTCAATTATACAAACATAGGCTAATTTAGAGTTATTTATTTTGTTAAAGTTTCAGCTATTCTGTTTACAGTTCTGTCATCACATTATTTAATACGATTTGTTAAAACACTGTTGTTTCTTTTGATGTGAAATATTATGTATTTAATTAAAATAAAAAGCAATGATAGTTTTGTTCACAATTTGTGTTAGTTAGTTTACCTTATTTTTTTCAAAAAAAAAAAAGATAAAAGTACCGTTAAAGCCGTGCCTATGTTTTTTGTTTTCACTGCTAGTTTATGCTTATGTTCAATTAGTGCATTACAAAATCATTAAAATCATTAATGAAGTTTCAGCTCAGACCCCACGCTTAATAAGTCTCCCCCCTGGCCCACCTACATTTCTCCAGGCCCACCCACACAATAATTCCTGGCTACGCCACTGCTTCACAGATGTGGATGAATGATGTGAAATATAATCAAGTGTTAAATCAGACTTTAGTTCCACCTGGAGTAAATCCACAAGCTACCCTGCAGTATACAAAGTCATTCAAACTATCATGATGGGAGTTATTTCAGCATCCCTTTTAAACGTTTATTATAATTAAATAATAACAACAAACAGTTCATTTTGATCCATAGTGCTGTGGCATTGATTCACCATGACGAGCAAGATTCATTCAATATGTTGTATTCATATTAACACGCTAATAAAAAACAAAACAAAGCAACTTACCGAGACATATTGACAGGCGCTCCGCAGCTGAGAGGGAACGCCGGCAGTTTGTGTCCATCCGGGAAATCCTGACACCAACCCGAGCTAGAAGATCATCAAACTGGACACAGGTCATCCTAAAATACCGCTGGAAACGGCAGTCATCCAGGCGCAGTTCCTTGATCAAACAATGATATTCACCAAACTGTGTGCGACGCTTGATTACATTGTGAACCCAGACAGAGCGGCGTTTGTTGCTACGTTTGTAGGACTTCCACAGAAGGTACAAAGCAGCAATAGTTTGTTATATCCTCCATAGTCAACGACAGAAATAATCAAAACGATCTTGCATGGAAGTGTAAACAACCTCAACTGTCCGTCAACGGTATGTCTGTTTTGAATGACGCGATAAAACAAACTGCAAGCCGCGGTGAAACTTGAGCGATTGGAGCGAAGCGAATATTCGCATCGCGTCCGGTGTGAACGCAGCATAAGGCCCCACGGGAACGCATACGGTAGTTTCCGTTACAGTTTTGTCATATAGACCGTTCGGCCACACTAGGACGACAGAATATGGCAGTAAACGACTACGGTAACGATAACGGGTCCCGAGGTGGATAGAACGGCATACGCAACGCTCTGGGGGGGTCCAACCAAGCCCCCAGGAAGTGCACTGGACTCTGATGAGAATATTCGTGCATGGGTTATCATAAAACAACAAATTACCTAGGGTCAGTTTTGTAGAAGCCTGATAGTAAACTAGTTATGAAGTAATACATTTATTTATAACGCACAGTCTAAAAAAGAAGCTAACCAAAGAGCTGTGTTCTCACCATGATGCGCAGCCAGCAGACCCTTACCTCCTTTCTTCCCTACACACGGGCACACACAGACAGAAACAAGTGTTAGCCATATCAGAGACTACGGGTAAATGCATTGCTGCTTCATGCTTTGTCAGTTTCAACATCTTACCTTCTCTACCCTTCTGTCTTTTATTCCGTTGTAGTTGAATATCTGCTGCCTTGAGCATTTCCTGCAGCCTGAAATGATGCAAATAAGAAGTTATTAACAAATGAAGAAAAGGTTTGGACATCCTCCAGAAGAATATTTGATTAATGACAAAAAGGAAGTTGGACACAAATAGGCCACATTGCAGATTAGCAATACGCTAACCTCTTCTTCATCCCTTCACCTGTGGTACTGCTTCACCTGTGGTACTGCTTCACCTGTGGTACTGCTACACCTGTGGTACTGCTTCACCTGTGGTACTGCTTCACCTGTGGTACTGCTTCACCTGTGGTACTGCTTCACCTGTGGTACTGCTACACCTGTGGTACTGCTTCACCTGTGGTACTGCTTCACCTGTGGTACTGCTACACCTGTGGTACTGCTTCACCTGTGGTACTGCTTCACCTGTGGTACTGCTACACCTGTGGTACTGCTACACCTGTGGTACTGCTTCACCTGTGGTACTGCTTCACCTGTGGTACTGCTTCACCTGTCGTACTGCTACACCTGTGGTACTGCTTCACCTGTGGTACTGCTTCACCTGTGGTACTGCTACACCTGTGGTACTGCTTCACCTGTGGTACTGCTACACCTGTGGTACTGCTACACCTGTGGTACTGCTTCACCTGTGGTACTGCTACACCTGTGGTACTGCTTCACCTGTGGTACTGCTTCACCTGTGGTACTGCTACACCTGTGGTACTGCTACACCTGTGGTACTGCTTCACCTGTGGTACTGCTTCACCTGTGGTACTGCTACACCTGTGGTACTGCTTCACCTGTGGTACTGCTTCACCTGTGGTACTGCTACACCCATCTGCTACAGAGGTAGCAAGTCTTGGAGAGGAGGAGCGCTCTGTGGGCAAACCTGTGATGTAAGAAAGTTAAATGTAATGCTATTATTATAAACCATGATGCCAGAGGGCAAATAACACTCATTATTTAAAATGTAATGAATCACACAAACAAAACACTAACCCTTCTTCCTCTTCCCTGGCTGGGACGCAGCCGATGGTGAAGGGGGTGAAGGGGGTGAATAGGTGCTTGCAGCTGGGACAGGGATGAGTGTCAGGGTGTACATCTCCTCGGATAGGTTTCCTACATAGAAGTAGAAAGAGTAGAATGGATGTACGCCACCTTCTTCAATTTACAGAACCTCCTATTTTACTGGAAATGGCGATGAACTATGCTGTGCTACTTACCAGAGGACTCGGTGGGGGTGTCTGCGGTGGCAATGACGACTTCTGAAAAAGAAAAGGTTACAATTTGTAAAACATACAAGTTGCTGTTAAAAGTGACAATGACTCTGAAGCTTACAAAAATAACACAAGTTTATATTACATCAAGTACAACCACTCCATGCACACATCATGTGACCACAGAAAAAGGACACATTGGTCTCCAACCCCACCAATAGGAATGTCCTCATAAGTGATAATAAAAGTAATGACATTAAGTTCTTAGGCGTTATTTGACTCATTAAGCACAGGGTTCTTACACCTTTTCCAAAGTCAAATTCAAGCACTTTTCAAGCATTTTCAAGGTGCATTTTCAAGCTTTTCAAGCATCTTACAGCTGTTGTAAATTACATATTTATATACACATACTTATACTCAAATGATTATTTCCCTACCTCACATTAAATCAGATGTTCTTTATGCTATAAACAACCAAATGTGTTTCATAATAGCATTCTACATGAGGATGAAAAATTAAAAATTAAAACTAAGTTTAATATTTCAAAATGAGTGACCCATCTGTACGTAGACTGGCATCCCATATAACCTGGCTGAGCCAATATAAAACAATCAGCCAAATAACTTTTCAATACATTATTGATTACTATTTTTGAGGTACTTTTAGGTTGGCAGTAAACAAAAGTCAGAGGTAAATGGTGTACTTTTCCTCCACTACATGTATTTAATACCTTTAGTTACTTCACAGATGTGGATGAATGATGTGAAATATAATCAAGTGTTAAATCAGACCTTAGTTCCACCTGGAGTAAATCCACAAGCTACCCTGCAGTATACAAAGTCATTCAAACTAGCTGCACCTTTACCAGCTTTGAGAACACTTTCATGATCAATCATTATAAAACATATCATATATATTATTCTGAAATGGACCAATCTGCACAATGACTACTTTCACTGTCGCTACTTTCACTATATTTTCACGAAATAATGTAATCTATTGATTCGTGTTCACCAACACGATTTTCCCCTTTTTTTCGTGTCACACAGAACGATTTGAAAAGCAATGTATTTATATTGGTAGTATGTTTCGTGCCTGCGTCTTTTTGTCCGGTCGGGTCTTGGAAGACCAGAAGCTGTGTGGTTCATAAAAACACGATTATTGTTTTTATTTTAAATCGTATAATGTCGGGCTTTTTTTGCCATCTGTGAGGAAAAGAAAGAGCCTCAGAATACTGAAATATGTAGGCCTATATATCTTTTTCCTTCTAATAGTTATTATTTGTGACCCGCTCTATCGAAATCAGTCAAAAGTCGCAACGGCTCATTTAAAAAATAAACATGGATTTGTGTAAAAAAACTAGTTTTTCAGGGTTCGGGTGTTTTGTTTGATTTTAAATAAACAAAGTCTTGGCTTTCAGAATATGAAACTGTTATTGCCAAAATCTCATGATAAATACATTTTTGAAGCTTGTAAAGGGAAGAAGAGGCACCTCTCAACTCGCACCCTGCTCTTCCTCAGCGCCGCTCCCCCTCCCTCCGCTGAAATTATGAAGTAAAGGCGTATAGTAATCATAGATAACACGGCAGGGTCCGGGACAGTTTGTTTTTATCTGTTTTCAAATAAACAAAGTCTTGGCTTTCAGAATATTAAACTTGTTTCGGCAAATTCAGATGATAAATACAACTTTGAAGCTTGTAACGGCATAATTACAAGCGGAGAACGGAGTAACTTAACGTCACAGCAGGCATAACAACAGCCGGTGTTTCTTGTGAGTGTTTCCCCGGTACACAAACACAATACACACAAACACACTCGCGAGCTTCCCCAGACCAGTAATACAAACGAAAATGTGTCTTCGGGTCAATGTGACTGATTTCGATAGAGCAAGTCACATTTGGTTTAGGCACGAAACATACTACCAGTAGAAATACATTGCTTTTAAAATCGCTCTGTGTCGAATCAATAGATTATATTTCGTGACTATAACACGAAATGCCGTGAGACTGGGTTGAATTACAACAGTGAGTGCTTCATCCTCTGAACACCACAGGATGGCGACTGTAACGCACATAACATAGGTACGCTCCTCTGAAATGATTGTCCCCTGCAATTATTATTATCCCTCATCGAGTTCGCTATTCAGCTTGCTAACGTTAGCTTAAACAAACGTAACATGCAACGTTAGCCTAATCTAAAATGCTCTACTACGGCGTACCTTTCATGTGGCTCGTCAGCGCAGACTCTCGCATCGTTATTTTTGCAAACTTTGCAGGAGGCTACTCGTGGGCTTGACCCTCGTCTTAGTCATGGCTTGTATTGTCTTCTGCTAGCCAACGCTCGTTGAAACGGCAACCTCCTGGCATACTGTCATCTATCACTCTCATCAGGATGCCCAGGTCACACGTAACAAAAACACTTGCCGGTCACGCGCATAACGCGGGAAGGCCGGAGCGGAGCTGTTTTATGTAAAAGCGAAGCAATTAAGCGCGCTCAGACTTCTTTATTTTCTTTTAATCTAAAAAGCGAAGTAAAGCATTTACAATTTCAAGCACTTCATCCCAAATTCAAGCACCATTCCCAAAATTCAAGCATTTTTCAAACCTTGAAAACACCTCGTACAATTTCAAGCATTTTCAAGGATTTCCAGCACCCGTACGCACCCTGTAAGCAGTTCAACCAATGTCATTTTGAATGGTCAGCTCCTGGCTGTTTATAAAATTCTCATATAACAAATAGTCAGAAAACAATAAGAAGAGTGGTACAATAGACTTCTGCAATTACTTGATGTGGCAGGCGAGTTTTCCGCAGGAGGCTGTGGGGTTTCGGAGGCTGCTGCAGGCTCTGTATGACTCCAACCTAGATTAAAGAAAAGAAGCTTTGGATAGCATCAACAACATCATGTAATTCACTAGTTCTCCCATTTGTATGCTTGATTTAAGGAAGAGGTGTAAGTTAATTGCTGTCAATTACCCCTATGGGCTCCTCCTAAACTTTATTAACAAAACGACATCTAAGTGTCTAAAACAATACCTTTCGCAACAAATTCAAATAACACCTCCATCCTTTGGAGGCAGGTGGAGGCTGCTGACATTGCACCTTGGCATCATGACTTCGCAGGTCCATTCCTTCTTTATTCCAGGCCGGGCTAGGAACAAGACGCCTCTGGCTCCAAGGGCCTGACATTTTTCCAGCTTCCAACAAACCAAAATATCCCTTATTTCAGAACAATTATGCCCTGGTTATTTACAAAGGCAAAACCAGTTGTTAAACATAAATCACATAAACTGCTAGCACAAATATTCAACCCCTATGCAATAACAAAGACATTTTTTTTATGCATGCATTAACAACTTGCGATCAGCAAGTAGAAGCTTTGAACATTATTCTGCATTGTATTTCTCTTGGCGGAATTTACACTGTATATATCATCTAGGTTTGTGGAGTAGCACGTGGTTTATGAACAGTGCCACAGATTCTAACGGGCCGTCTCCACGGCAGCGTTAAAAAAATCTTGGAGGTGGGCGTATCTGAAGCTTGAGGATTTTTTGCGAGCAACCAATCACATGAATCTCCCGCCCGCGACATACGAAGCAAAAAAGCCCGAAGTAAACTGGATATAAACTCCCCAAAACAGGCGAAAACCTACCACTGTCTCTGCCACCTCCCTCCATGCCTGGCTCCTCCGGTTTATATCCCGGTAGGTCTGGTCATAAAGCACCGGGTGATTGATTCGCTACCGCTAATTTCTCCTCCATGTTTTGGAATATGAGGAAATGACCTGCGGTATTTCTCTCCCAGCATACACGCCGTTTGATTGGCTAGAGCTTGAACTGTCAGATTTGCGTACACGGGATTTGATTGGCTGACGCTTCCTCCTCAGCTTCAAAAGTTGAACATTGTTCAACTTTGGATCTTGAAAATCCTGAGAATCTCCGCTCGCCTGCCCACAATGCATTTCGGCGAAAGCGAAAAAAGTGACGTCACCCCATTCAAAGTGAATGTGCAGAAGCGTTTCAAGATTTTTTAACGCTGCCGTGGAGACGGCCCGTTCGTGGGATTAAGTTTAGAGCCATTCTACTACATAAACGTCGCTATTTTTGATCACCTGCAGTATTTTTTTTAAGTCTTGTGCTTGGGGTAATTGTACTACAAGAAGGTGAGTATTCACTTGGATGCCTTACAAGTATACTAGATGTTCTGCTGTTGCGCACAGGCTCAATCACAGTGTTGAGATAATATATCTATCTCTAAAGTACACTGGAGTATTTATAGGGGTTCTGTAAGATATAATTGATTATGGTATTCATAATTAGGTTTCCATTAGTGTATAATCACCTATAACTATTTTTTGTTGTGATTAGCTTAGAATAAGCCCTTCATATATACATAGGGAGCCGGTCTCTTTCACTCTCTTCTCTTTGCCGTGTTACTACAGTACTTCAATCGGAAGAAAAAAAACACTGGCTCTAGAGAAGGCCTTTCATGTTGTTATGGCAATGGATGGCCACTGTAGGTTCTTGTACACGCTTATAAAGGGAGAGGTACTCAGTTGGTTGCAATTTAGAAACCTCACTATTACACAGAGTACCTTTCAATTACATTGAATCAAATTCAGCGATGATTCGCCAACGTTAAATAAACATAACTTATCCCTGTGTCTACAGTAGTTGTATTGACAGGGAGCAGACACACTGATGAAAATGTCTATTTCGAATGTAAGTTGAATTGGATAAATGATTAAATAGTGCAAATGTATTTTGCTGTGTTCTGACACAGTGCTTTAAAACTTGAATGCACATATAGTCACATTTTTTTTGGGGCACACAGTTCATGCAGGTCATGAAATGTGCATCATGTGCACCAGCTCAAAGCCCATTTCTACCTAGGGCTTTGAGCAGCAGATTTGTATTACGTAATTATGATCAGATATGGTCGGATATTACATTTCTGTATCAAATGTAAATATTTTTTCCAAATCCAGAATGAACAAGTACAGGGCTGTTAATAATTATGCATGCAGGCCAACAAAAAAAAAAGTCCATCACATACCACCAATGCAGCTTGATCCCTCAGGTGGGATGAAGTTTTATTCTTTTTTTGTGCCTGGACCCAGGAGTGGAGTGCACCAGCTGGGCGTAAAAAGTAGGTCTTAACTCTAACGTCGGGCTTAGCTACGTCCGACTTAGTGATTAGAATTTACACCGAGTGCACCAAACCTGACTAGTCTCGGTCGTAGCTGCGCCTGGTCTTAAGATGCGCGTCCACGTGAATACACGCGATACAGTAATTGTTGCCAAGCAACACACGTCTATATAATTTAACACTCGAACTCCTCCATTCAGAGCAAGCTAAGAATTGAATAACGAATATGGATAACGGAAACCAAAAGAGAGAAAAACCAATTTTACTGATAGAGAGATTAGAACATTAATTGAAATATATGCAGAGCATAAAACTCGCTAACTGCCAAATTTAACAATACCATGACAAACAAACACAAACTCGCAGCCTGGAAGTCGATCACTGGTGCGATAAATGACTTGGGTGATGGAGGGATACGGACGGTGGAAGAGTGTAGGAAAAAGTGGAAGGACCTACTATCCAGAGCCAAAAAAGATGCTTCGGTTCTCAAAACCCTCCGACCGGCGGAGGCCCTGCACCAAAAACCTCTCCATACAGCAATATAATTATTGCTATTTTTGGAGAGGATTCCCCCACTTTCACCGGGTTGAATGGGATTGACAGCTCAGAGCCGTCAACTTCAACATTTGAAGAGGTTGACGCAGACGTGTCAGCTGTCACTAGTGGTAAGTCATTAATAGAGTAACATCACCCTACATTATCTATATAAACATTACCCCCGTGAGACATCACGGCTAGCAAGATAACAATTAGCAATCGCGGCAGTTGATAGCAACTGACAATAACTGACAGTAACTGACAGTAACTTGCCATTTTACAGACTCAGAGGACCGCAGAGAAGAGGGAATTCCCACACCCACAGCGTCAGCGATGACTCAAGAGGAATCCCAAATGGCCACACCCCGAAAGAGAAAGAGGGATTTGTCAGAGCTACAGCGGGAACTGACGGAGAAAGAAATCGTTCGTGTGGAGGTGGAGACCGTACAATTGAGAGCGGAACACAGAAAATTAGCTGGAGAAGGAGAAATTGAGACTCCAAATTATAATCCTTAATAATCAAATAATCACTGAAGAAGACACTGTGTTCACCATTCTGTAATCATATCTGTTGTACTTGTTTTTTTATCTCAATTTCATGTTAATAGTTCTCAAAATGTTGTTATTTAATGTTCTTGTGTGTGTTCTTTGAATAAAATAGACCTAATGAAAATATGTGGTCACAATGGGAGCTTATTGAAATGCAATTGCAAAAAAACAGCGTTCATATTACAAATATAGGTCTATAGGTTGTTTATTATATGATTGCGGGTAAGTCGTCCACCGATATCTTCACGGTGCCAGCAGGAGCCACAGGGTTCTCATCCGCCTCCAGTACCAAGTCTCCTTGCATCGGAAGGGGGATTCTCTTTTTCACACAGATGTTGTGCAGCACCGCAGTGGCAGCAATGATCACGCAGACGCGCTCAGGGTGCATTCGCATTTCACTGTGGAGGCAGTGAAACCTACAAAAAAAACAAAAAACAATTTAGCCTATATCTACATTAAAAGGCTGGCCTTTTATATATTATAAAAATGACTTACTAACCTACGTTTGAGCACTCCAATGCAGCGCTCTACAATGTTCCTCGTTTGCGTATGCTTCTCATTATAGCGGCGCTCTTGTGCAGTTCTCTCTGCGATGACAGGTGTCATTAGCCATCGCTTCAGAGGGTATCCACTGTCTCCGAGAAGAAGACCATTAATTCTCCCTGCCTCAAATTCCCGTTGAAGGGCGCTCTCTCTCAGGATGCGAGCATCATGGGTCGACCCAGGCCATCTTGCAACGAGGTCGACAATGCCCATGTCCGAGTTGCAAACAATTTGGACATTTATTGAGTGGTAACCCTTTCTGTTAACATACAAATACTCATGTTCAGAGGGGCCTGAATGCGAACATGAGTACCGTCGATGCATCCGACAATACCAGGTATACCTGATTTTAACAAAAAATCTTGCCTGGATTTTGCTGCTTCTTCTTGTGTGGGAAGGTGAATATAGTTCCTAAGGCGGCGCTGGAGGCCAATGAAACTTGTCTTATAGCCCGACATGCAGTTGTGTAATGAACATTAATCATGTCTCCCACAGTATTTTGAAAGGCCCCGTTAGCGTAGAATCTGAGCGCAATCAGCACCTGCAAGGTTGGGGAGAGCGCAGCGTTTCGGTTTGATCCGTGCTGGAGTTGAGGGGAGATCTCCTCGATTAAATCAAAAAGGGCTTGTCTGCCGAAACGAAACCTCTCCATCAGCTCACTGAATAGATGTCCAGTGGGTTTGTTCGATCACGGACGACTCTTTCTCTTCTTAATGCCCTTTCATTGTTAAACCTGTAAACAAGACGCCCTGCCATCGTTAATATCCTTCTTGCCTGTTTTACGTTACTATGGATACTAGTCTGTCTTTCCAATTTACGCCTGCTCCATACTAGGCGTAAAAGTTACACCCGGGCGCAACGCATACAGGGCTTAAGTCTAAGTGGTGCACTAGTCATAACTTTAGTTTGGTCTTAACCTTCGGTTCTACGTCGGACGTAGAGTTACGACCAGCTTACGCCCAGCTGGTGCACTCCACTCCAGGTGTTTGCTTTCATATCAAACTTGTCCATTCGTTTGCTAAGGCGCAGTTTGCGGGGCTGCACCGCCTTGCAGAATTTGCAAGTTTTGTATGCCACATTCAGTGACATGCAGCAGCTTGAGCATTGCCTCGAAGTGGAACCTGGTCCTGGCATTCTTTTGGAGATAAAGACAAATAAAAGACAAGGTCATTTAAAAACTGGGTTTCAAATTCAGAATGCAATCAAATACAAATATTGACTAATTTTCCTTTGTCTGTCACTGTAAGTCCATCCCCAAGCTACAACAAAAACGGTATCCTGTTTAGAATAGAATAAAAACACTTGCATTTTTATTTAATTTTAGTAAATTAATTTAGTGTCAATGCAATAATGACCCCTTACTTAGTTTTAGTACAATTTCAAAGCAATGCTAAAATTCAGTGGTAAAATATTATGTACTCGAAAGTAAGGTTACACAACTTCTACTATCTTACAAGCTTGACCATGACATTGTACTGTAAAAGCACAATCTTGAATTTGACGAAAATATATGATAATGTTAATCTGTTGAAATCCTATATATAAAATTATATTTATAATATAATCTAGAATTATAGCAGTACTACAGTATAATACGCTGCAACGTCGTCTGTGTTACCAGCTCCAATAAGACCATTTTTAATTTCCCTGTAAGTTTTGCATAACAAAGACATAAATATATGACACTGTTAGTCGATTGTAATGCTATATATAAATCGTGAAAAGTTTAAGTTCTTACCTGTAGGCACAACTACCCGTGTGTGTGTGTGTGTGTGTGTGTGTGTGTGTGTGTGTGTGTGTGTGTGTGTGTGTGTGTGTGTGTGTGTGTGTGTGTGTGTGTGTGTGTGGTGTGTGTGTGTGTGTGTGTTGTGTGTGTGACAAAAGAGAAAGTGGTAAAGAGACAGAGATGAAAGAATGGGGAGAAGACAGGAAGAAATGTAGGGAATATAGCTCTGTGGAGGGAGACCAGAAGAAATAGAAAAAGGCTCTTACGAGTGCTGTTTGATCTTGCTTTGGTTTGGAATCTGTTGAAGGAAAAAAATACAGTTAACACTTTTGAATGCATGACAATTTACAATCTCACATATCATGAACAAGCTTTAACGTTGGGGGTAATTTACGAGTTAAAGCACTAATCAATCAGGGGCGGACTGGAACAAGGACAGCTCTGAACGTTTTGTCCTAAATAGGACCACAACAATCAGCGTGCAGTAACAGTCTGTAGACTGTTGTCATGACATTTCTTCACAATACTATTAGTTGCCACTGTATGCAAGTATGACAGCCACAATAGGCATTTTTCCAAGCTTTGTATATACAGTGCCAAAAGTATTTAACTCAACATTTTCTTACATTAACTTTTTTTCCAACACAGCATTTATATTGTTAGCAGTTATGTTTTGGTGTACTTCTAAAGGTAATTAGTTATTTGCTCACTGTCAATTTATTGCCATTTATTTCAGATATTTATTTATTTCAATTTAACAGCTAACCTTAGAGTGGCGTTAAGTTGGCGTGACGTTAAAGTCGTGCGACCCTGCTGTACTCGTCTGTAGCATAACGTTAGCATTTTGCTTCTGGCCATTAGATTTATGATTAGAAAATTATAAAAGTAGGGTAGATACGTGGAGATTATCCGGCTGAACAAAACGTGCATTTATCAACAGGTTCGTTCTCCACAGATCTTATTTCGAGCTATTTTCCAAAATCCTATGGAGAAATCCCATTGACTCTGAGACGAGGGAACCAATAGTTGTAAAATGCTAACTCACTTCTGGGTTGTAGGACTCATCACCGCACTATATCTCCGGTCAAGTAAAGCTAATATGTGTTTAGCTAGCTCGTGCTTAAAAAAAATGTAACTACAACTGATTACTTGCAATAAACATTACAAATATTGGAGGCATGCGGTGCTGCACATTACCTGCTTGGCGAAGTCAGACAGAGAGGAAGTTGTTGCCGATGTCCGGTGCGTTCATGGTCATGGATAGTAATCGGTAGCATGGTGTTCACTTATGTCCCTTTCACACCGGCGCTTTTCCAGTTCCTGCTCGGAGCTAGAACCTGAAAAGCGCCGGTTTTTCCTGTTCACACCGCAGCGGCGGCGCATCATAGCTCCGGAATGCGGTTCACTTCCAGCTCCAAAAAATTGTCGGTCCAGAGGCAAGAGCTTCGGAGCTATGACGCGGCGTCACTTACGTCTCTTACGTCGAGGCGTGCAGGAAACCTTACTTTGACCATCCGTTCATTATTGATCATTGTGGAGATACATGGGCTGACACACATTCACTTAAGGGAACTGGGGATATGTATCAGCTGCTTGTGTGACAGTCAGACAGTGAATACTTTAGAGCCGTGTGAGCTAACCCGGAGCTAACGGGAGAATAAACTCCCGTGGAAGAGCAGCCAGCACTGCAGCGGTCGCTAAATGAAACACATTAATAAACAATGAACCACGGCACTCTGGAGAAAAGTATAAGGTTGGAGAAGTCGTTATTTAATTTAATCTGGCTTCGTATGATTAAAAGCAACACGATCATCGACCCGACGCAGTCCCCGGCCCGTTGTTGTTGTGGGAGAAAATCAGCGACGTAAACGGTGACGTCATGACGCAGCAGCGGCAGCTCTGGGCAGTGTGAACAGAGCGGGAGCTGAAAAGGGAAACCGGAGCTGAACCAGAAAAGCTCTCGCTAGGAGCTAGAAAGGGAAAAGCGCTGGTGTGAAAGCCGCATTACTACGCGATCGCACAACGTAACGTACAGTAATTCCACAACCACAAAAATGGATTAACATCGATTTAGCTGGGGCAACAAAATAAATGAATGAATGAATCTACTGGTTTCATAATTTGAACCAAAATTGGTGCATTTTGCACAATTTTTTTTATTTATCTTTATTTATTTTTTTATTATGTCCTATTTATATTATGTTGCACTGTTGGAGGAGCTCGGGGTCTAAGATTTTAAATGCCAAAAGTACACTGTAGCTAGCATCTGATAACAAAAACCCTTGAACCTTGAACCTTAGTGGTGTTTATTTTTCACGGAGTTCAGTTGCTAAGCGATCACACAACGTCACGTCCGGTATTTCCACAACACAAATGGATTAACATTGATTTAATACATTAATGTAGCCTTTGTTTCTGCTAAAAGAGGTGTCGACCAGCTAGGGCCACAAGAAAATCGGCGAAATCGAGTGTGACGATTAAAAAATAAATTAAAAACATCTAATTTTGACAATAAAAACCGACCAATAGTCTTGGTAGAGCATTTGCTTGGCACTTCCGGGTATTTCTCCACTGGTTGGGCCATGTTAACAATACCGTGTAACTGTCACGTTTGAAGGGACGAAACCGTGACATATTCACGTCTCCCAGCATGGTAGATCGTCACATGTTCACGTCTTGCCGTGATACCGGGTTGCTCATACTGCAGAGCCTTAATCAAATGGCTCTTTCCTGTCCCAGCACCGCCTGTTATAAATACATGAAACCGGTCCGGATTTTTACCCGAGATTTTGTCTAAACACCATTGTCGTATTTGATAGAAAAGAGACATTTGTTTTTCTTTTAGAGACCGAACTAATTTCAGCCCTTCGCTTCTGCACAAAATATTCTTTGTCTTTTCCAAATGGCACATTTGCCGATTACTAACGGCAAGATCAGGAATAGCGTCTATTTGCTCCCCGTCTACGGTTTCAATTTTTTCCCGCTCTTCTTCGCATTGAAGATTGTCCAATTCCTGTTCAGGTCACACCAAGCGTCTTCAAAATCTACATTACCGTCTAAAGCAGGGGTTTTCAAAGTGTGGGAAGGTGAGCCTCCCCTCAGAGAACATAAGAACAGCCGCGCCCCCCTCCCAATTATTATTGCTAATATTATTATTATTGTTGTTGTTGCTATAATGCAGGGGTATTCAATTGCATTTCTACGGAGCCCCTAAAGCAGTGGTCGCGAACCAGTCGATCGCGAGTGTGGTGAGGGTAGATCGTGGACCGTTAAAAAAAAAAGTAACAAAAGAAATAAAATTAAAATAATAATGTTTGAAAAATAAGTTTTTAGATGTAAACCTATCATCCACCACCCCGTTTGCAGGTGCCACTTGATTGACGTATATTTTAGACACCTCAATAATATTACATTAACCGTGCTTTACGTGAACCTCATCATGACACAAGAGAGGACGGCAGGACTGCAATTTCCCGTGTTCAGTGAATGCAACAGAGGCATGACACCAGACCAATCAGAGAGTTGCATGGAAATACACGTGTGCTTGTGTCATTCAAGCTCGGCTCTGTGTGTGTGTGGCAATAGCGCATTTAGTGTGAGAGAGAGGGAGAGAGAGGGGGAGGGAGAGACCGGTGCCAGCGGGGACCGTGATGTTAGCATCTGGTTAGTTGCTGCACTAACGGGCCGTCTCCACAGCAGCGTTAAAAAAATGTTGGAGGTGGGCGTATCTGAGGCTTGGGGATTTTTTTGCGATCAACCAATCACATGAATCTCCCGCCCCCGATATACAAAGCAAAAAAGCCCGGTTCTTCTCCACTATTGCCAAAATGGATGCCGGTTTTGTAGCAAGGGTAGAACGTGTAGTAGCAAGGGTGAATTTAGTGTATGCAATGTCTCGCAGGAGGCCTAGAGTGCATCACTTTTGGGTACATCCAATACTCCGAAAACGTCTGCAACGGGGGGAATACCACGGTCTGGTCCAAGAGCTCCGTCTGGATGACCACCTGTTCCACCAGTATTTTCGGATGAGCAAAAACGTGTTCGACGAGTTGCTCGGAAAAGTGGGTCCACTGATCACAAAGGTGGACACCCATATGCGTTTGTCAATCGGACCCGCCGAGCGACTCGCCATCTGCCTACGGTACGTTTTGTGTATTTGTACTTCTTTCATCTGACTCTGTATAGAAAGAGAGAATGCATGCCATGGATGAATGATGACTGAAGTCTGTGATTTAGTTCAGATGGATGACATTAATTAAGATAGCTAGGTTAACACAGTATTGCTCCCCTGTGTACATGGCGTGTGTGTGTGTCTGTGGTCTGTGTGTGGGGGGATCTGTGTGTGTCTGTGGTCTGTGTGTGTGGGGGGGATCTGTCTGTGGTCTGTGTGTGTGTGTGTGTCTGTGTCTGTGTGTGTGGGGGGGATATGTGTGTGTGTATATGTGTGTGGGGTCTGACATATATTTTTTTAATCATGTGTATATTTTTTTCTCAGGTACCTGGCAACTGGTGACTCATACAGGACCATAGCATTCAGCTATAGGGTTGGTCATATAACAGTGGCTGTCATCGTCAAGGAGGTTGCGGGTGCCATCTGGACCGCCCTGGTTGAGGAGACCATGCCAGTACCACAGATGGAGGACTGGAGAGCCATCGCTGCTGAGTTTCATGAGATCTGGAACTTTCCAAATTGCGTTGGTGCCATTGATGGGAAGCACGTGGTGATCCAGGCTCCGGCAAATTCTGGGTCCCTCTACTTCAATACAAGTCCACCCACTCTTGGTACTGCTGGCTGTCGTGGATGCCCGGTACCTCTTCAGGGTAGTGGATGTTGGAGGATTTGGAAGGAGCAGCGACAGTGGGAGCCTGCAGAATTCTGCATTTGGAGAGAGCCTCCGAGATGGCAGTCTGCAGCTACCACCTGACACCGTCATCCCAGGAGCAGAGCAGCTGGGCCTTCTTCCCCATGTCTTTGTAGGAGATGAAGCTTTTCCGCTGCTGGACAACCTGCTGCGTCCATTCCCTGGACGTCACCTCACCCGTGAAAGGAGGATGTTCAACTACCGCCTCAGCCGGGCCCGGTTGGTGGTTGAATGTGCGTTTGGCATCCTCTCAGCCCAGTGGAGAATGTTCAGGCGTGTCATCACCACCAGCCCGGAGGTAACAGAGTTGTGTGTGAAGGCCACCTGTGTGTTGCACAACTTCCTCCGCAGGAAGACGATAGGAAGGCGATCACGCACACCTCTTGTCGAGTCCACGGATGAAGATACTCCAACCCTGTGTGATGCACCGAGGATGGGCTCCAACAATGCCACACGCAGATCCATCCAACTGCGGGAGAACTTCTGCTCCTATTTCAATGAGGAGGGTGCAGTGCCATGGCAGCAGAATGTGGTGTAGGGTCACCATTGTCTCCAAACCAAAAGCTCTTTTAAGAGCTACCCATATTTTCTTTAAAAAGCAAATATTCCAAATAAACATGTTTCTTGAATTGATATTATGATATGACTAACAACCTTTTTCCTTCAGTCCTGTTTTTAGTGATAAACCACTCATAATTACAACAGGTTTTCACCTGAACAATTACAGAAGACCGCACATTATATATCGACATACATGAAGCTTCTGGTATGTTGCAACTGACAAACCACATGAACAAGTCAAGACACAGTATAGCCATAACATACTTTAAATAACTTTTATTTATGTAATGTTGTGAGTGAAGTGTGTGATGAGTGTAAAAAAGTGTAATGTGGATCAGTATCAGTATCAGTATTTAATCTTCCTCCTGGTCTGCCTCTAAAACCACCTTGTATAAGGCAAATCTGACTCGCAGCCACTTTGCTCTCGACATCAGTCTCATGGTGGGCAAGAGACTCCTGAAGAATAACAGGTCCTCCTCCTCCTCCACCACCAATGGCATGGCCAGAATTGGAGCGACGGCAGACAGCAAATTCTGTTCGAAGGAGGACATCTCCTTTGCCCTTTTCCTCCGGAACGAACCCCTTGCATCCTCCTGTCCTGTCTCCCCTGCCTCTGCTGGCTGACTGGCACCTGGCTGACTGCCTGGCTGACTGCCCCTGGCTGACTGGCTGGCTGACTGCCACCTGGCTGACTGCCTGGCTGACTGGCACCTGGCTGACTGGCACCTGGCTGACTGCCACCTGGCTGACTGGCACCTGGCTGACTGCCACCTGGCTGACTGCCACCTGGCTGACTGCCACCTGGCTGACTGCCGGCTGGCTGACTGCCACCTGGCTGACTGCTGGCTGACTGGCACCTGGCTGACTGGCTGGCTGACTGGCACCTGGCTGACTGCCGGCTGGCTGACTGCCACCTGGCTGGCTTTCCTGGCTCTCTTCTCTTACCAGGGTGGATGGAGGCAGGGTTTGCCGGGGGACATTGCTGGACGTCTCGCGGTCAATCATGAATGGGTTTAAAAAACTCATGATTGCCGCGAAACGCCAGGGCTTGTATCCCCCTGAAGACCCTGCACCGCTTCTTTTAGCCTCCTTCTCCTGTTGCTTCTCCTTCCTGTACCTGTCCCTCAGTGTCTTCCATTTCTTTTTGCACACTTCCTCTAATAAATGTACAACAATTATTCCTCCATTAATGAAAACCAAATCCTTTTATCACTGTCAATTGCATAAAAGGTTTTACATGTCACACTTTATCAGAATCAAAATCAGAAACAGGTTTATTGCCAGGTAAGTTCGCACATACTAGGAATTTGACTTGATGTCATGGGGCATATATAAAAAACAAGAAATGTAATATAAAACACAATGTTTTACACCGTAATAAAATACAGTTAAGTTGCAATAAGATAACAATTAAATAAAGCAGTAATTTACATGGAAATAGAATGCTATGAATGCATTTTTGCATATAAACTAAGAAATGTGAAATCAGAATATGTGCAGAAAGGAGTATGCTATTATTAGTATGCTAGTATGGTGCTATTTTATGCTACATTCCATGCTGGCTAAATATACTGTCTATGCTTGCTAGCGATGTTAAAACGAAGTAAACTGGATATAAAATCCCCAAACAGGCGAAAACCTACCAGTTTCACCCACTGTCTCTGCCACCTCCCTCCATGCCTGGTTCCTCCGGTTTGTATCCCGGTAGGTGAACAGGTCATAAAGAACCGGGTGATTTGCTACCACAACTACTAACTTTTCCTCCATTTTGTCAATTTTGTTAGGAATATAGAAATGACCTGCGGTATGTCTCTCCCAGCATACACGCGGTTTGATTGGCTAGGCTTGAACTGTCAGATTTGCATACACGGATTTGATTGGCTGACGCTTCCACCTCAGCTTCAAAAGTTGAACATTGTTCAACTTTGAATCTTGAAAATCCTGAGAATCTCCGCTCGCCTGCCCACAATGCATTTCGGCGAAAAGTGAGGGAAAGTGACGTCACCCCATTCAAAGTGAATGGGCAGAAGCGTTTCAAGATTTTTTAACGCTGCTGTGGAGACGGCCCGTAACGGACATAAGGAGCTGTTTCCACAACAAGCTGGAGGAGAGTCCTCTCCTCTCAGACTGAGGGGCTCAGGTGAGCTAAAGGACTCTTGAGTGTTTAGATATAGTTCACTTTAGTCTAAGTTATCTCAGTGGGTCTCAAACGGTTTTGTCACAAATTATTGAAAAGATTATTTCCGCGGCACGCTTTCAAATATAACATTTTCGTTTGAAAGAGCCTTTTTGACGGAGTTCAGAATTTTAACCTTCTTCTCCTTTTTTTCGGCCAAAGACTCTACTTTTACACACTCACATGGTGTCAAGTTACATTTACATTCTGCATTCATCTTCACTGCTGCAACATATACATGTACAGGCAGTAGCTGGCCTGGGGAAATTAAATAGACAAACAGTGTTATTTTCTTACACGTTTTAGAGTGTCTTTTGGAATGCTGTTGCACAGATGTCACAATGTCCTTTAACGGCTCATCTTGTGATGGTAATTCACATGTCACATATGTGTCGATTAATTTAATCACCTCTTCATCTGCATTATCAATTTTGGGTGCATTCTCAATCCAAAACAAGCAATGCACATGAGGTGAGCCACGCTGCTGAAATTCCACGCGATAGAAATAGTCTACAATCTTGCCAATTGGGTGTGAAGGGGACATAAGAACTTCTTTCAAAAAACAATTCCATCTAAAATCAAACATCCTGGCCGCTGTCACAGGATTACGACGCAAGAGTTCACATCTGTCTGCCCAATCTAAATCTTCAGCGGTCTGTGTTCTACCTTCCTGTTTTAAAATAGTGTTGAGTAGATTTGTCCACCTAAGATCAGCCGAAGAGAATTAACAAAACCAGGTAGGCACACCAAGTTGACGCACACAAGCTAGGAGGTCATTCTGTGCGCGCTGCCAAAATAGTACCTCTAATAGGTGAGAGAAAACGAAAGCCATCATCAAATTGCAACAGTTTTCTTATGGTTTCCTGATTCAACAAATTATCTTCTATCGGTTTGGATGGAAAGCCTGCTTTGCCTTTTCGCAATGCAATAGACACACTGGACAATACCTGTTGCACCTCAGACAAATACTGAGCATATTAAATGTATTCTATATTTTGTACAAACCTAACATCAGCATTTAAAACACGCATATTCAAATAGCGTGATAATGTTATCTTGCGGGGCCTCGAATCATGGTAGAAGAAGAAGAAGAAGATACACTTTATTAATCCCTTACAGGGACATTTCTTTCCCCACTCTGTTGTGTTTACACACATTACACACACGGGAGGATATACATGCACAAACACAGGATATACATGCACACACACAACCACATGCAGATAGGAGAGGTGGCAGAGCAGAGAGGCTGCCAGGTACCCGGCGCCAAGGGAGCAGTTTCGAGGTTAGGTGCCTTGCTCAAGGGCACCTCGGCAGTGGCCTTGGAGGTGAACTGGCACCTCGGCAGTGGCCTTGGAGGTGAACTGGCACCTCTCCAGCTACCAGCTCACTCCATCTTTTTTTTGGTCCGATCGGGACGTGAACCGGCGACCCTTTGTTCCAAGACCAAGTCCCTACAGACTAACCCCTAGATTCCACCGGGTCCGTCTGCGGCGCGTTACGGTTACGGGCGCGTTACGGGCGTTACGCTGCGCCGCGGTGCTCACGGCGATCGCGGCCACTCTAGTCAATGGGTGCTATTCCACCACACGCGGCGCGTTACGGCTCAGAAGCGTCCCAGAAGCGGCTCGGCGCAGGGCTCCTCTAAAATTAGGATGAATCCTATTTTTGACGCGGCGCAGCCGAAGGTCGGGCAGGCAGGAAGTGGAACGTTCAGAGCATATATATATAATATATACACACACACAAACTAATTTTGCAGACCCTATCCCTCCGTAGTCTTTCAAGTAGGAGGAGAAATGCCAGCGTTCTCCTCCGGTTTACAGGCACTGTGTAAATTATATATATAGAATAATTCAACAGTCTCACGGCATTTCGTGTTATAGTCACGAAATTAATCTATTGATTCGTGTTCACCAACACGATTTCGCCATTTTTTTCGTGTCACACAGAACGATTTTAAAAGCAATGTAAAGAATAACAAATTAGAAGGAAAAACAGATAAAAAAAAATACAGACTTCAGTATTCTGACACAGAACGATTTTAGAAGCAATGTATTTCTATTGGTAGTATGTTTCGTGCCTGCACCAAATAATAACAAATTAGAAGGAAAAAAAGATGACATAAAATACAGATGTCAGTATTCTGAGGCTCTGAGACATTTCTTTTCCTTGCGGACGGCAAAAAAACTCAGACATTATACAATTTAAAATAAAAGGGATAGGGTTAGGCTTAGGGTAAGATATTGAGTAAGAACATGTTTTTATGAACCACACAGCTTCTGGTCTTCCAAGACCCGACCGGACAAAAAGACGTGTTGCAGGCACGAAACATACTACCAATAGAAATACATTGCTTTTAAAATCGTTCTGTGTGACACGAAAAAATGCGAAAATCGTGTTGGTGAACACGAATCAATAGATTAAATTAATTTTGTGACTATAGCACGAAAAGCGGTGAGACTGGGTTGAATAATTATGATGAATGCATTTTTTTACCACTAAAATACAGCAACACATCTTTGATTCATGTCGTTTATAACTGGAATATTACAGTTATTATTAACTTTGTCTGTACAAAGTAGCCTGTCCAGGAAATATGCCCAAATCAACAAAAACTGCGAGCCGGCAGGCAAGACGCTCCGCTTCTGAAATGCTTCTGAAACGCGCCTGGTAGGGTATGACGCCGGAGGAGGCCGGACCAAAACCGCGGCGCAGACGGACCCGGTGGAATCTAGGGGTAAGCCACTGCCGCACCTGGTAGGTGTTAAAGCCCAGTGGGAACAATACAGGAAAGCATGTTGCTTTGTTGGAAAATGTCTGCTAACAGCCTCACAGGACTATTACCCTCTGCTGGAGCGACATTTAATGTACATGAAAAACAGGCTCGGTGCTTAACAAAGCAAAAGCACACATCCACGGAAAAGGATAAAGGGCAGACATTAAATTAAAGAGGCATGTTTATTCAATGTGTCCATATGCTGCATTATTCACTTACCCACGTGCCTGGCTTTAGCTCAAGGGTCATAGGGTCATAATATAGAATGACAAGCTTTGTTGAATTTAGGATGTCCAAGTTTTGTTGGGGATAACAAGAATCTGTGAATTGTTGATTGGAATATTTTAGGTTTCTCGCTTAATATGATTTTATTTCCAAATTGGTGTTATCTTTTTAAACTGACATTTGAACAGTGCTTTTTCTTTGGGGTGGGATCGTCCATCCGTCCCTCCCTCCCTAGAGCAGCCAGGACAGGTGTTACAGCCTGGCTGCAATGGACGACCCCCCACACCTTGTCATATTATCATATCTGGCTGAATTGTTTTAGTAACTACAAAGACTGATATTTTATTTGTCATGAATGCAATACAGAGGGTCAACAAGGTGATGGGAATTTACACAATTTCAGAGGTTAATATACAGTACACAGGATTGTGATAACTATAGTAAGTTTGCAGGACACCCGCATGGAGACAGCACTGTGGTCTGGAGATGAAAATTGGGTCCAACAGTGTATTTTTTTCAGTGGTAGCCGCAGTGATGAGTTGCTCGTATCCTTTGGACTGCAATAGTTCCCGAATTGGTTTGCATCCTCCTGATAATAGATCTTCATTGAAATCTCCACAGATTAAGATGGGATGATGATCCATAATTTCCAATGCATCCAAGAGGCTTCGCAGGTTTGATAGGAAGGAAAGGACACTGTACTGTGGCGTCTGTAGACTGCAGCAATCGTGGCATTGATCGGAGCTTCAAGTTTGACGACTGTAAACTCGATGTCAGTTGCGTTGTGTATGTAGTGCTTTTCGTGGGCTCGGATATGGTTCTTCACATAGATTGCCACTCCACCACCGTTTCTGTTGCCCATGTTAGGGTTGTTTGTGTA
The DNA here is from genome assembly GCA_012861695.1 of Trematomus loennbergii. Classification (NCBI taxonomy): domain Eukaryota; kingdom Metazoa; phylum Chordata; class Actinopteri; order Perciformes; family Nototheniidae; genus Trematomus; species Trematomus loennbergii. The sequence continues at coordinate 246,758 of JAAOOA010000099.1, forward strand.
GGAAACACTTCGATTGCGGTGGAACATGGTGTAGCCTTCTAAATGGAGAGTTTGGGAAACGAAGCTTCCTTGTAGGTGAGTTTCTGTCATACAGAAGACATCTGCGAGATGTAGTTCGTGGTGTCTTTTAACGTCAGCGATATGAGGTTGAAGTCCTTCTGTGTTATGATGGACAACTGTTAAAGTGTTTGTTCGGTTTATCCTTGCTGCGACATCAAGTAAAGGCATTGCATGTTCCATTGAAGCTTCAGTCATGTTAGCAAGAGATACGCCGACTTGAGGGTTGGCATATATCTTTCGCTCATCCATGTCGAGAATGTGTAGTCCGTTGAGAGAGGTTACTCTACTTAGAGCTACATAGGCCATGCCGTTTTCAAAGATGTGTTTAAGTGATACTACTGCTGAAGAAGTTGTCATCCCTTGAACCTTGTGTATTGTACAAGCAAATGCAAGCTTTATGGCAAACTGCCTGCGCACCACTCCTCTTTGCTTCAGATGTTCTTCCTCTCTCTCTATGTACGCAACTTTGTTGGCTGCAGTTCCATCTCCCTTGACAAGTTCAAGACCTAGTTTACTTACATGTGGATCACCTTCACTGGTAACTATTTCTGAAATCAATGCAAAGGTTCCGTTGCAAAGACCTGATTTCACGTTGATGTTTCTGGTTATCATAACACGTGCTCCGAGGGCAACTAGTATTGAGTCAGGTAACTCTTTTTGGCTCCCTTTGAAAGGTATATCTCGTCTCACCATTCTACCAACTGTTGGATCTTTTCTGTAGTCATCTGCGTCTATTTGGACGATGTTTGAGTGAAACAGAGTCAAGGATGCAGAGTTGTGTGCGTCCACCTCTTTGTTTGTAGCGTAAACGTGCAGTATGTCCTTGGGACAGTGGTCCTGATCGGTCATAGCCTGTGAAAGCAAGGCTCTGTCTTCCTCTGACAATGCATCCAACTTGTTTTTCACACGGATTCGGTTGAGCATGTCAGCGAAAGGGACATCATCTTTCTGACGCATAATCTCAGTTAGTGTGATCATGTGAAAGTTTTCACGCCAGAGGTCGATCTGAGTTGGATCGTAAACGCATAGTGGCTTAGACTGTCTTACTGGTGGTAGCTGAAAGAAATCTCCAACAGCGAGAACAGACATTCCTCCAAAAGGTCTCTGGGTTCCTTTGATTTGCTTCAGCCGTGCATCTACGTAGGCAAAGAGAGACTTTGAGACCATAGATACCTCGTCAATAATGAGGATTTCAGCGTTTGAAAGCTCACCTCTGATTTCATCCAGTTTATTGCCAAGACCTTGGAATGGAGGCTTGAGACTTCTGGGGAGCTTGAGGAGAGAATGCAAGGTTGTTCCCGAAATGTTGAATGCAGCAGTTCCAGTAAAAGCCGATAACAGGACAGTCGGTTTGGATATGTCTGCTTCCTCTGCATTTCGTGGAAGTCTGCACAATATTTTGGATGCCTCAGCGTGGATGCATTTGATGATGTGAGATTTACCTGTTCCATCCAGAAGAAGAACTGTTCGGGATTTAAGCCAGAGACACGCTTTAGGCACCAGTCTCTGATGATGTAGAAGATGGACGCTTGTTTCTGGTTCAGGTTCTGATACATTTGGCGTAACAAGGCGGGATCAATGTTAGGGGCCTCTCTTGTGATTGCAATCTCAGGTCTTGTTTCTGGCCTGGGATTGTAGTCTGGTACATTTTCTTGCAGGTCGTTGTCTGGTTGTATTGCGTCAAGTTCTTCGATGCACTCCAACCTTTCTATCTCACTCTCTGGAGCCAGATTAGACCATTCGTTTGTCACGGGACCGTTTTGTTCAAACTCTTCAATGGCAGTTTCAATGTCGTTCCTGTGTTTCTCGTACTTCTCTCGGTTTCTTTTGACGATTTCAGACACTGCCTCAGGGTACTGGGAACCAGGTAGCTGAACGCCGGCAGAGTCGTGAAAGGACTTGTAAGTAGGGAAGTTGATGCTTTTCAGCTGGGACTCTGAGCGATAAGGCAGGTAAAGTTTGAGCAATGTGCCGTGAAATTCCTCTGGAAACTTTTCCTGTGAAAAGCGGCGATATTTGATGACGGCGGGTTTGCCTTTTGTTCTCCTCTGGACAAATCCCATGTCATTCAGCAGGGGAAGAACATTTTTGCCGTTGACTTTTTGGCCATAGATAATCCTACAGGTTGCAGTGAAATCGGCCAAGCACATAGCTTCAAATTCAGGTGTTTCAGGTCGGGATTTATACTTATCCGGTAAGCCGCTCATCCACACGTTAGCTGTGTCTGGTATTGTTTTCTCCAGGAAAGAACGAGGGTAACTCATTTTGAGCCCGTTGTCGTCCGTCTGTACAAATACAATGTTGCGTGTACACTTTTTCATATGTAGACCGCATGCACGAGCAACACACTCTTGGGCACTGACTTCTCTTTTTTTGGAGTAGGCTTGCATAATTTGTTTCATGTCATCGCTTTCATTGACGTTTTCATGACGAGAGTTTTGTATTACCGTCTTGAGGTATTCACTCAAACCATGTTCAGCCTTGCTTATGTAGCTGCAAATATACATGATGCAGGAGTAAGCGTTGAGAATGAACTGTATATCCATATTGGCGTCCCAGGCATCGAGGAGGTAAGGGTTGTATCCATTCACCCAGCAGTCTTTGGGATCGCGCTTCAGTATCAATGCACTGGATTTGGTTGTCACACACAGGTAGTCGCTGTACTGTTCTTTGGTGAGTTCACACCGAGCCAGAAGCTGCTCTAAACTCAGGTTTGCGTTTTGAGGTTCGTTGAGCAACCTTTTCAGTTTTGTGAGCTTCTCTTTAGCTGCTGCTTCCGTCTCTGGATCGACATTATCTCCTGGTCTCATTATCATGGTATCAGAGGCAGGTTGTTTTGGGAATCCAAAACGGCAAGTGGAATTGGTGTTTTTAACACACGTCTTGGAATGATTTTTGCTGTGCGTCTGAACTTCAGTGACTTTTTTGTGCAGCTCGGGTTGTGTGGCAGGATCAGGCAGCTGGGCTGTAATGTATTTGGAAACAAAATCACACACTTTCTGATCCGAGTCTTCTTCAAACTCTGGCGCTCCCTCCACCCATATTAGACAGTGGATATGTGGGCTTCCTCGATGCTGAAATTCTAACCGGTAGAAGTAGTCAACAACTTTCCCAAGAGGTTGAGCAGGTGACAGGATCAAGTCTCTAAACAGAGCCTCCACGCGTTTGTCAAACATACGCATGGTTGTCACTGGATTGCTTCGTAATATGTCGCACTTTGAGGACCAGTCGAGATCATCAAAATTGACTTGTTCACCTTGTTGATTCTTGATTGCTGTAATCACTTCTTTCCAACGCATTTCTGCTGCAGAAAATGTGCAAAAGAACGTAGGAGTTCCTAACTGTCTGATCATAGCAAAGAGATCTTTAGTGGTTTTTTCCCAATAGGCTGGGGTGCCTCTCAGTGGCGTCATAAATCTGATTGCATCTTTGTTGTTCACCAGTCTTTCCACCTCGTGTTTGTCTTGCAACATAGCACTGGTAATTTTGCGTCCATCTCGGGTAAATGGCTTGCCTTTACGCAACTGTATTGTCATACTGGAAGTGGCCAGGTGCATTTCTGTTACAAACTGTGCAAAGAACAAGTAGTTTGTATCTCTTGCAAAGCGGTCATCGGCACAAGAAAGCCTAGTTTTGAAATAACTGCAAGGTGTTAATTTCATCAACCTGTTTTCATCAAGTGTGTTTTGACCAGTTGGAAACTGGACAGGGAAAGCCATAGCCTCAAGATTAGGGGTTTTGAAAAAGCTTATTTGTTTCCTTCAGCTGGGGCAACAGAGTAGATGCCATCACTAAAACTTAATATTTCCTCTGAAACATCAGTGGGTTGAAGACATGACTCAAGAGCAACACTTCCATTAGGTGCATCACCATCCTGTAGCATTTCTGACTGTTGCTGTGGTTGATTGTCATCAGAGGATTGCCTGGCAATAACCTGTTCAGCATTTTCAGGATGGTTTTCTGCTTCACAAAGCGCATTGTTCTCAAACCTGTCAATATCCATTAAATCTTCAGCATTGTAATCACTGTGATCCATTTGGTCCTCATCCGTATCATCTTCCTCATCAGGAACGGTTGGGTCACATAAGTCAGGTTCGTCTCTGATTGTAATATCCTTGTACTGGGGATGGAGCTCTTTTAGTTTGTGCAGAGCCCTCAGAAGTTTAGTCCACGTCACAGTTTGAAACAGCTGATGACCTTTGTAGCCTAAGCGTCTCTTTAGCTTAACTCTCATGACTTGAGATTCACTTCTTAGTCTGGGTAACACATCCACGGTTTCTTGTACTTCAGAGGGTACACATACCACGTTGCCATGAATGGCTCTTTGTTGACCTTTGGGAAGAGAAATAATCTTTGCAAATGCAATGAATTTGGAAATAAGATGCCTCTCCAGTATGTTTAAATGACTCAATTCAGCTGGAATATCAGCAAGCTCTAAATTGTTAGCCATGGCGAGGGATGGCATTCTACCTCTCTTCAGGTGATCGTGGCAAGTGCTGCAGATCCACTCTGTCTTTCTGTCATGCGGCACATTGCACTGCTGTGACTGTTGGCATTCATTGGTACAAACATGAACAAACCTACCTGTCAGGCAAGTGTCAGCAACATGTGGATTTGTTATGTAATTGCTCCTTTTGCAGCATCGCACTTGATTTGCAAACAGTGCTCTGTGGCAAACTGTGCAGACGAATGTTGGTCCATTTTGTACGTCCAATCGAAAAAGCTTCATAGCTTCTCTGATCAGACTGTCATCTTTAGGGATATGATGCATGTACATCCGCCTGTACTTTTTGCTTATCCTCAGTGCACACGTGACGTTGTTAGTCATTCTCGATTGAACCTTGAGTCGATAAAGTTGTCATTCTTTGTTTGTGTTTGGATTTGAAATCACGGTCATTTCATAACGGTTATTTATGTATGACTTCTGCTTCTTCTTAAAGTCACGGTCTTGACTGTAACGAGTGGTTATATATGACTTCTGCTTCTTCTTAAAGTCACGGTCTTGACTGTAACGAGTGGTTATATATGACTTCTGCTTCTTCTTAAAGGCACCGGTCTTGACTGTAACGAGTGGTTATATATGACTTCTGCTTCTTCTTAAAGCCACGGTCTTGACTGTAACGAGTGGTTATATATGACTTCTGCTTCTTCTTAAAGGCACGGTCTTGTTTATAGCGAGCGGTTATGTAGGACATCTTTCTTTTTCTGTAAAGTTCATTTCCGCAGGATTTATTGGTAACAGATGCGTTTTTATTATACCTTTCCCTGTGATGAGCATTTTGTTTTGTCTTTCGCATTTCCTTCCTTCTGATTTGTTGAGCATTTTTGACACATGTGGGTGTTTTCTTTTCTGAAGCCTTTACTCTCCTGTTAACCTTCTCTCTGTGGTCTTTTGGATTTTGGATAGATTTGGCATGTGTTTCAAGTCACATTTGAGTGTGTCCAAAGAAGGACATTCTAGAGCAACTTCATTGCTTCTGTCATGCATGAGACCATTTGCATCTGATGTAATGTCAGAACAGGGTGGGAACTCTGTAACTGAGCATGATGGCATTGTAATTTCTGTCTGTGAAAAAGTGTTTGAAACAGCAATGTCTGCACTTTCTCCCACAGAGACTTCATCTACTTCATCTACACTGTCAAAACGCACAGGCATCAGATTATATGCAGTAGATGGGCCGACGCCTAGCAGCGTAAAATATGTTTGAAGCTTGGTTATCAAATCACTCAAATCTGTGAATAGAAACATGACAGCTGTACCAGTGCCGTCTGGGTCATGTGGTAAGCCATCGGGTCCTCGTGAGTGTGGGTCAAAAAAGCCATACCTTCCTTGTTGGTCCCTGAATACAGCGATGCACAAAGAAGCCATTATCAACAAAGCGTAGCTCACCCCTGATGACAAACACTGAAGTCGGTGTAGGAGGTTGGGGTTCTGTTCTTCGCCAGTAGGAGTTGTAAACATGCCAAACATTGATTCACACTTTGTCATTATGTGTTGCTGTCTGTAGCCAAAAACAATCTCAGGTAGTTCATCTGTATTCAAGTATGCATTAACCTGTTGTCCATCAGCAATTAACTGATCCAGAATTAGTGCATACATTGCATGGCCTCTATCTAAAACAAGATCAAGGTCTGTGCTTTGGAGGTGATGTGACTCGTGAAGAAAAGCCAGAAATGAAGCAGAGTTGCAGGTGCACTGACTGTTCCTAGAATCAGCATATTGAGGATGCATCTGACTGCGAGATGCTAACACAGGGTTCCTGCAGGTTTCGCCAACTCAAATTTAAGACTTTTTAACCCTCCTGTTACATTCAGGGTCAAATTGACCCGTTTGAAAGTTTGAAAATCTACGAAAAATACTTTCAAGTATTTTTTTTGTATGAAACTTCTTCTCCTTACCTTAATTAGTGCAATAAACAAGTACAATTAAAATGGTTCATGTCATGCATTTGGAACCCCCCCCCTACATGTCTATATCACAGAGATGGTATTTGGGTCAATCTGACCCGGCAGTGCAAGTGGAGGCTAAAAGGAGACACACACACACACACACACCACACACACACACACACACACACACACACACACACACACACACACACACACACACACACACACACACACACACACACACACACAACACACACACCACACACACACACACACACACACACACACACACACAAATACTTTCAATACAAATCCTTATGACTCATTTGGCTTGATTCTAAGTGAACGGGTCAATTTAACCCTGAACAGAAGAGGTGTCTCGTCTCTATTTATCAACATCAACCAATTGGAAAAAAAGTTGGAACATTTTAAAAGTAATTTAAAAAATGTTATGTTATGCAAAACTAATGTATTTTATATCAAGGTTTTTCCAATGTAAAAAAGAAAATAGAAAAATGTGTTTGAATGTATATGTTTTGTGAAAAACGAGTGACTTATTCTAATGGAACCATGATCTGTAAGAGGTGAATAACACAATTGCACTAAATATTGATTTCATTGATAGTAATAAAAGGTACAAACTATGTACAAAACAAATCTGGATTTTGGGGCTTTTGACCATTTTTGGATAATTAAACATGCACTGGGTCAAATTGACCCACGAATATTATTGCTGTTACAAAAAACGAATATAACAGGAGGGTTAATGCCAAATTGTCATCCTTTCTGTTGTTTATAATAAAGATGTTTTCTTGATTCATATCTACATGTCTCATTCATAAGTAAATGATTTATACTACATGGTCCATATCTTAAATATAAATAATACCTTCTGAGTTTTTCTTTATATTTAAATAAATATAAACACAATAACAGTTACTATAACACATTAGGATAAGATGTTTTCTTGATTAATATATACATGTCTCATTCATAAGTAAATGATTTATACTACATGGTCCATATCTTAAATATAAATAATACCTTCTGAGTTTTTCTTTTGAAGGTAAAAATAAATATAAACACAATAACAGTTACTATAACACATTAGGATTCACATTTTTGATTCATAGATAGCTCTTTATCTTTGATAATGTATCACAGACTTTGCCCCAACCGGGTGTCGAACCTGCGAACAGAAGAAATCTCAGCTGGCTAAGACGGCGGTTCACAGCTTCAGTAATGCTGCAATTTTATTGGCTGTCCTAAGCACGTCTCGCATTGGCTGTCACTCTATGCCACCTAAGCACGTCTTGCCGGCTCATCCATGTCGAGAGTTGAAACCATTGGAACTGATGGATTGGTTTGACGCAGTTTACGCAAAGCTGTGAAAATGAAGTTCCTCTTCAGTTTCGACAGCAATCGTTCCTTCGCTTTCATCGAAAGTTCGCTATGTTGCTCCATGTGCCTGTCTAACCGAGTTCCAGTTGAAGTACAACAAGGCACCGGGCAAGCTAGAGTTCTTACATTTACTCTTCCATTTGACAGCCTCATCAAATACGACCTCTCTCTCCATTAAGAACACCGTGAGTGCCTTTAAGATGCTGGCTTAAGGCTGTGTAGGATTTAGAGCAAATCGGACAAATATTATTAACCATGTTAGTGTCTAGTATATGTCTTCTCCTCCGTGACATCTGCAAATGACATCTAGCTTTACCGTAACTTTATAGATAGGATTCTGTCGCGTCATAGGTTCACAGCCGTTGGTGCAAAAAAAATTTACAATCCACATCGGGATTCTTTCATGATTTTTTAATGGGAGCAACAAACCAGTCCCATTCATTCTCTATGGCACTGTTGAACCAGAGCCGATGTCATATATATTGGGGTCCAGAGGGTGCAAAATGCATCACGAGAGTATACAAAACATGTAAGAGTAAACGACATTGGATTTCAAAAATTTGACTCAAAAGAAGACTTCTTGCAAAACTCCATGCCAAAAGCTGTAACACGCTGAAATGAACACCAAATCAAAAAGAAAAGTCAGGAAAAATGTACAAAAATGCCCGAGGAGGGCACAAGGGTTAAAGAAGGACATCAGGTGCTTCTCAACAGCTTGGATCTCCGTGTTTTCCCACAGCTTTTCTTGAAAGGCTGCCGACCTGTATAAAAATGACAAATAAATTATTTTGTGTTTTATCTGGAACTGCTATGGAAAAGTTATTTGAGAGAAAAAGTTGATAGACATATATGAATAATAACACAAGTAGCATAATATGTAAATACATTCTGTCTCCATTTTAGATTCTATAATAAATCAATATTGATTGGTACAAAACATAATAATAAATAATAATACACATTAAGTAGTTTTACAACATTCTTCCAGAATGTCAGCAATAATTCTGATTCCATTGACCTTAGATATAAAGGGCATGGTGGCAGAAGTTTCAGAGGAGAATATCTCAAAACCTCACACATGAACGTACCAAAACTAACTGCATAATCCTGGTGGTAAACTAGGTATACATTTTCTAATGCGTTTGAAATAAACCTTTTACATTGGATTGAAACAAAGAAAAATTGCTAACCAGTAACTGAAAATGCAAGAGAGCAAATAGAAGATGCAAATGTAATGTTATATATTCAAAAGAGTTAACATTATACACAAGCAGATCTAAAAGATGTCAGTGTAGAACCATAGAGCATTCAGTAACAAAGTATGGTCTAAAAAGTTGACCTTTTTGCCTTCTCTGGGTCTGTGGTTGAACGGCTGGTGGAGGTGTCATGGGGCCCGGTTGCGATGCTTCATCTGTATTGGTCCCATCTCTCATTGTTGTTTTATTCTCCATCTGAGTGGATGTGACTTGACCCTCTGAAAATCAGATATAAAAATAATCAATTATGTGTTGCAAGAAAATTAGATATATCCCGAGCTAAAACTCGAAGATTTGATCCAGCTTTTTTCAATGGGTGTATAATGGCTAAAAACAAATCTGATCCATTCTTTATCGGACTTGCCGATACAGCTGATACAAAATAGTACAGTACTAAAGATCAGGATCATATCCCACAAACTTGAATGGGACATAGCATGGTCCCACTTAAAAATAATATTTACCTTGTGAGTCTGACTCACACACTGTCTCATTGTCGCTGTCCATGCGCACATTCTCTGTGAGTTTGGGGTTAGAGGAAGGAGAATGAAGAATTAATTAGTAGAAGCACAATGCACTTAAATTAAGTCTGACATGCTCCAATAATGCCCTAGAAAAATATGTTTTTATATATAAGTACAATTACTTTGGAAACAGAAATGGTATTTCATGTATGAACATGTAAAAAAATATTTTACCCTCAGGATCAATGCTGATGTTATCCAGGGTCTTGCCCTGGAATTCTGCCAGGCGTCCTTGCTCCAAGGCCATGAGAAGTTTGCTGATCTTAGCAAGCTGAAGGGTGCCCTCAGGAAGTCTGTAGAATTGCCGATACACTCTTATGTCATGGCCGAGAAAATCCGCCAACAGATCGAGCTCTGTATTGGTGAGGTTAAGAACCTGAGACAGAGTTCCAGTTTGCTTGCGTAGTTTTGTAGAGGTGAGACTTTCAGGATTCTTTGCACCACAGGCCTTGGCAAAGTATCGAAGGCAATCAGAACCGCGGTAGCAGGTGAAAGCAGATGGTCTCGCAAACAAGTAAATGTTCTTCTTAGGAACCCCACATTCCTGCCGTGTGCCGACGAGCAGATCCAGTGCTTGCTGCATTGCTGGGGTCAAAAGCACAGGGACCTTTCTTCCCCTCTTTCCTCTTATCTCTATCCTCCTGAAGTATTTACATAGTTTCTTTTCTAGTTCTGACAGGGCAATATTTACATCTTCCTGAGGATCTGATGGATTTTGAGACAAATATGCAGATAGGGGCATTTTTGAAACTTCCCCTGCTCTACGTCGGTTAAACAAAATGACTTGTGTCAAAGTGATCTTTGCTAACTGTGACCATGTCTGGGGAGATTATCTGCAGACAATTTACTGTGAACTTCTTGTTGTTGCACATCTAAATAAGAATGGAGAGTCTGGACATCTTCTGTAAATGGAAGCAACTGAGGAGCATTCCACTTGGATTCTTGAAGGGTTCTCAGTGATGCGGCAGAAATCAGTTCATTCCATCGGGTTTCATATACTCTGCGGAACGTACGAGCATCTTTAGCTGCTGAGTAGTTGCTCTGTACGTTTGCACGGCTTTCAACAAGCATTGACATCTTTTTCAAGCTATGTCCAATTTTAAGGGCAAGACTTGGGCACTTGTATGTATTGGTTTCACTGTCGAAGCCTGCCACATGTTTGACTGCTTGCACAACATGCAAGAAATTGATGGGTTTGACATGGTCTTGAATGGTCTTTAAGGGAGTAGTTTTCCTCGAACATACCAGAAGCCTTCCAAGCTCCCTCAGTTTCTGCCGTATGTATTCATGCTTGCCAACATCATATCCAAGCCTGTTATACAGGTGCTCACCATACTCCATGATACATACATCAGATTTGACAGCAATATAAACATCATCTTGAACCATGTTGTTTAACAGCTTCCAAAACTCTATCTTGACGCCAGGTGGTGGAGGTACAGCAAATGCAGACAGGGCCTGGACACGGGTTTTGCCAGGTTTTTGTGGAACATCGGGTTTGAACTTGCAGATCTTCATGTGCCGCCAAAGGAGTTTCTTGTTGAACAATCCTTGACAATAAACACAATGGAGGAAATTCTGTGCTTGAGAGTCCTGTTTGGGTTGCTTGCGAGAAACAAGATTTCCAACGCCAGCATTTAATACCTCAACATTGTGTGCGAAGTTGCCTCTATTTCTTAAATGTTCCAAATGCATTCTTCTTTCTTTAGAACCTTTTGGGAAGGACAAAGCCTGTGCAACGTCAGGCTTATTGTGATGCGCACGCTCCAAATGCCTTGCTATTTTTCCAACTCCTATCATACAGTACAAACAATATTGCTTTTTGTTGTACATTCTTGACCCATCCTCTTTTTTACAAACGGCAGGTATGCAAGGTGAACGTGAACCTTCAGCTACTTCGTTTTCTGTAAGAAGTGAAGAGGCCCCATCAGGAAGATTTGGTTCAACTTCATGTGTCGAGTTTTCAGATACGGATCCAGTATCGCCAACTATACCCTGTTTTAACGATTTACCCCCTATGGTTCGTGTTGTGGGACAGGATCCACTGCCTAAACGTTGTCTTTTGCGTTTAATAATAGAATTGCTATCTCTTCTTGAGGGGGAGCGTCCTCTCTTGGGCACCTGCTGTGAAGAACTACTGTTCACTTGGGTTGGTAAGAGACATTCATATCTGATGTGAGACAGCTTTTGAAAGTATTGGCGTCCAAGCATGCTGTCTTTCTTGTGGACTAGGTCAATAACTTCGCTTGTGTCTGTACCAGAAGAGTCTTCACTCGTTTTAGGAATATATTCCTCTCCACTGTCCGCTGAGCTGGGGTCAAAGAGCTCATCTGAATCAAACTCAATCTGGCTGGTCATCTTAAGAAAAGAAATTATAAATTACTTCACCTATTAAACAATTGCTATTCAGACTTTAAATTACAATGTATTGAAACCACCAGTAACAAAATATAAGGATTAGTACATTGATCATCTCTACATAAATGTTGCTTACCTGTATGCTTTTAGTCCTCCTCAGCCTTGGGAAAATATCTTTGTCTTCTTTGAGTTCAATGTCAGTACCTGGACTCCATGCCTGGAGTGTCCAAAATAAATGTATGTAGTTGGCATTTGTACCAAATCAATAGAAATATATAAATATATAGATATATTTATATAATATGAATGCAAGAAAAACTGAATGTATGACAATACCTGAGAGCTATCGTCATGGATGGCAATTCGGGACGGACTCTGAGATTCGTCTGAATCTGTGTAGTTTACAAGGGAAACCATCATCCCATCTTTTTCTTTAAAAGATAGGACTCTGTTTCACCTAAATGCTAAAGAAAATAAAACATAGTAAAGAATATGCTAACATAACACGCAAACATTGATGTATGGGTATGCCAATGAACTAGCATTAAGAAAACTGAAAATGTTTGATATTTCTTTTATAACATCTACCATTTCATTTAGCAACGTGACTTTAGATTTGTGTCAATATAGAGCAAAGCCATTACTTTAGCTTCTGGCTGAATCTATAACAGTGAATGAAATATAAAAAATAAATTGTTCAAATGTGAAGTGCTATTTCAAATTAATTAACTTATAATCATATGGAAAGAGTAACGGCTTACATTGTTAAAATAGGTATCATTTAAAAAAAAAGAACATTTAAATGTCTTGATTTAAAACGTATGAAAAACATTTCAATGATTTATTAGGACTAAAACATGAATTAAAAATAAATATTAAATGATCTTTCTTTTAAATGTTTACTTTATCATCCAGTTACCATGGACCCCACAACAACAGCACCCCTGACATGTGTGTGTGAAACTACTCTGCTTTAGGCCCCCTGACTGGACCCCATTTAATCACAAAAACCTGACTCTGTTCAGCAGCAACATTCAGAGATACACTGATCTACAGAAAAGCCAATTGAACCATCAAATGCCAATACCAAATATCAATAAAGCAGGAAATGGTTCTATACTGAATTATTAGGGAAAGATCCATTGAAGACGTACCTGTGTGTCGGAGATTGAAGATCTCTGAGGAGCTGGCTCACTCGTACTGGGGATCTCAGCCTCAGAAGACTCGGTGGCAGTAGCTTGCTCTCCAACCTGAAGAATAATTCAACATTATTATTGATAATACGGTGCATTTACCTGATCCAAAAATTAGAAGGTAGAAACAACTGTTAGTCTAAATGCGAGGAAAGAGAATAACTCCTAATCTAATATTTACTAACACACCCATAAGCAAATAAATCGTTGTCAAATCTACTTGAAATTTTGCAAATATATTTTTCAAACCTGTTTTCTCCAAGGCCAATCAGTTCCTCCGTAATCGTATGTTATCTCTTCTCCAGGATTAATGTCTCGAAGAGCAAAGAGACAGAGGTGTGGCTTGTTCTCTGCCACGACCTTCTTCATCTTGCAGTTTGGATGTTTGTGGTCATCATTGACTAATCTTCCTACGCTGGAATCTTCTTGTGCAGCATCAACACTTTATAAATAAAAATAAACCATGTTTTATGTTCATAAAATAACAACTTGCAACTCAATTTCAAATATGTAAAATTGTATTTAGGACTTACCACCATGTTCTTTCTTGCCAGTAGAAGTCAAACATAGAAGCACAGCTGACATGATATATCCTCCTCCTCCTTTGTGATTCTTCAGAATGTATTAATTCCCCTCGGTACTCCACCACAAAGTCTCCTTTTTGGAAATGAGAAGTGGCAAAGACCCCTCGACCTGTCCCAATTACAGGTTATTATTAAAATGATTAAATGTACAGTGATTCATCTTCTTGCCATGGTTTTTTATTCAAATCCACCAAAACTAGATAGTATTATAGTAATAATAGTTATTAGCTCTGGTTTGGTTTATACATATCCTGGCACACTAGACCAGGCAAACAATTCAGATTTCCCATCAGGCGACTGTATTCTCCATGACACAGGCAGTCTGTGGTTTGTACTTGTTTAACTTGTGTCTAGTTTCTGAACAGATATGAGGAGCTCTGAGTGCTAACAGCTAACGGCTGATGTTTTGGGACATGTTGCGCTGTCGGGTGCTGACAATCACGAAGTGTCATTTCTTGACTGGCAGCAAAAACAACCAATCACAGCAGTGCTTCTCTGGCTGGCTCTGTCCAATCACAAACAAGAAGTGTTCTCTAAAGGAATACCCTTTCCGTATAAGTTGAAATGCTGTGGTGTTTCCTGAAATGTTGTTTTGACTTGCACTTCAGGGCCACCGTAGACATCACCATATTTCACACGGTGAACATGCTAGCACACAGCTGCTTATCTACACTCGGAAATACGGCGCGACATTAGCATTCATTTAGAGTCATGTATCTCTCAGTGCACTTTTTTTTACCAGGGACTTTCATCAGCGTAATCCAATTGCCAAGTTGACTCCACACAGCCTTTTTTCTGCCTCACTCCAGGGCCTTCTTTGGTTTCCCTTCTGTACAGCAGAACCCTAATGAACAGTAAACAAAAAGACGATCACTCAATCGTGGTAGTGATGTATGAAAACGGCCCCAGTCACAGGGCTTTCACCTGGGGCTGACTGGAGATGATTTTCCTCGGTCCAGAGCATGGAGTGAGCCCTACTTGCCTGCTCCAAGTGCAATCTTTTTGGGGAGAGTATGGATGTCTCCCTGCAGGAAAGGAGTGGTGAAGTGATGTAACTAATGTATTTAGCCCAGTAACAGGGCTTTCACCAGGGGCTGCCTTAAGAGACAGGTGTACCGCCCCATTCAAACTCCCCACTGCCACACTGTCCCGGAGCGGGTCTCTCCAGTCAGCCCCAGGTGACTGGGCCGTATTCATACATCACTACCCCGCTCTGGAGATCAGGTGTCCAGCTGGAAGGCATCCACAATTGTTCGCGACTTATCCTACAAACATTCGGAGGCTTTCACACAATACAATAAAGTCTATATTGTATATTTTATTAGGGTATTTAGGGTACAGCAATGTGTTGTATGTATGTGTGTGTGTAAGTGTATTTCCGCGACACACATATCACACAAATTAAATATCAAACTTTAATTCTGCCCGTGACTCGTTATTTAATTGTGGTTATAAAAATGTGGTTATAAAAAATGTTTTCTATAAAGATTTATTGTCACAGCTACTAAAAGTGTGTTATAATTTTAAGTGTACATTCATTTGATACATACCAGTTGATCGTTTTGCTTTCTTCTTCTTTCCATTATCTGTGAAAACAACAAATTACCTTTGAGAAAATCCTCAATGAATTAAAATGGTACACAGCCGTCTAAATGCACACCATTAAATACTGAAACTCATCATTATTAAAGGCATTTAAGTGCAATAAAGTCACAAATTGATAGCCTACTTTAAGCTTCAAATAAATATCAGTGGCCATTATTAACACCCCAGCTAGACCCTCTTGCACGATACAGGTGACGATTAATAGTGCCTTTCCGGTAATAGCCTAGTACAAGGGTACAATAATGCATGTTTTTCTGATATCTTTGAGTAATATTTAACATAAGTCCTAAATAAGGCTGACACTGTTGGACTCAGTACTAGTTTGACTGCTACCAGAAATAAAATGAAGTACTTCTCTTACTCTTTTAACTCTATTGCTCCCTCTCTCGTCTGTATCAGCAGGTTCTGGATGAAGCCTCTTGTGCTCGGGTCGTGAGAGCTCTGTTAAGAGAGAAACGAACATCAGACATTAAGAGTTACTTTAACATTAGAATGATCTTTCAGGCCATTTGCAATCAATCATGAAAGCAATCAGTATTTATTTCCTGTACAAACTTATAACACTTCACAATAACAACATATCAACTACATAGTAATACAAAAGCAACCACCTGATAAACATATTGTCATGTCCTTTAATTCTCTCTCTCTCTCTCTCTCTCTCTCTCTCTCTCTCTCTCTCTCTCTCTCTCTCTCTCTCTCTCTCTCTCTCTCTCTCTCTCTCTCTCTCTCTCTCTCCTCTCTCTCTCTCTCTCTCTCTCTCTCTCTCTCTCTCTCTCTCTCTCTCCTCTCTCTCTCTCTCTCTCTCTCTCTCTCTCTCTCTCTCTCTCTCTCTCTCTCTCTCTCTCTCTCTCTCTCTCTCTCTCTCTCTCTCTCTCTCTCTCTCTCTCTCTCTCTCTCTCTCTCTCTCTCTCTCTCTCTCTCTCTCTCTCTCTCTCTCTCTCTCTCTCTCTCTCTCTCTCTCTCTCTCTCTCTCTCTCTCTCTCTCTCTCCTGACAGCCTGTCAGTATCTCATGCAGCTCACTGATCCAGTAATGAGTGAAGAATAAATATATGTATAACTAGTTTAGCTTGTTCCAGAGGTAGATCAAATAGCTAAGTGTGTTAGGTCTAACTCTTAGTGTGTGTTTGCTCCGCTCACCAGTCCCTCACAGCGGGTGGAGCTGCAGGATTTCTGCTTCACACACGTACCGCTATTTTATTGTCATTTTCGGACACCTTAAAATACTGCCAGACTGGTGGTGAAGTTATTTTGGCGAGCTTGTTTTGCTGCGCACAGAGAAAAGTGTCATGTATTTTACGTCATGCGATCGGAGGGGGGCTGCGGGCTGTGACTCCTGATCGGAGCAGAGACACATGCTCACACTAAACTATATCCGGTCACAGAGATCTGCTATTTTAAAGTAAAGTCAACACATATCGACCCGAACAAACGAAATTAGTTTGAACATAGCCTATAGTTTTTTGTATATGACAAATTTGCGAGGGTGATGACGTCAGAGCATCATCCATTTTAACAAACAAAATATATTATAAAAGGCATAATATATTTTATAAATGTAAGTGTATGTAGTTTGAGATGGTAGAGATTACATATGTATTAGTTAGATAAAAATATACAAATGTATCAGGCAACATTTTAGATGTTACAGTCTTGCCTTAATTATTTTAGATGTCAGGTTAAAAACGCATGCATTTTTGCATTCATATTTTATATATTTGACATGCAACACCATACATTAAAATAAATGTGAGACTTACGCTTTGTGTTCTGCTCTCTTACATGCTAACGTTAGCTTAATTTAGAGTTTAGCCTAGCCTCAGCAGGAGAATGCTAAAACATTAAACAACCTAACATAGTTAAATATATAAAATATCACTTACCTGGAGCAGTTGTGTGTGTTTTTCCTGCTGTAATTCGTTACTCATTGCTGTGTTGCTTCTTTCACACACCATGTGGAGCTGCTTCAGTCTCAGTAATCTTCTTCTGTGCCGATCCATGTTTGTAATGATGCGTTCAGGTGCAGATGTAAAGTACACTGCGTCTTCATGTTGGAGTTTGCAAAATGTTTCAAAACCAAAATATTTCTTATGAAGTGAATTGCTCTCACTTGAAATAACTATCCCTAATAAGATTTGTAAGGAGAGATTACTTAACATAGTGTAGAAACTGTAATAGGGACTTCTTACTGAGTCGGGGACAGTAAAACTGTAATTGTTGTATTGCATGAATGCAGCATTAGCTGCTTTGAAGTTTTAGCACCAAATGTGGTATTCAATTGCTCTGCAAGTTTGCAGGTTCATCATGTGCATGAACTTCTTGATTAACCACTCCCCTCCCCCACCCTGACCTGGACTTCACACCCCTGAAACACAGAGGAACATGCAGTATGGTTTAAATGCATTCTGAGCAATATCTCAACAGAACTTAAAATCTATTTTACTCTCTATCTTTTGTTTAATAAAAATGAGTGCACAATTGTATACACACATATATATATATTTCCATTTACCATTTATACAATTTTCTAGACATTTTAAATTAAAATATTATTTAATAACTATATATCAGTGACGTGCGGTGAGGTTCATGGCTGGTGAGGCACTGACTCACTGAGTCAGATTTACAAATATTATATTTTGACCTTAATCGAAATATTCGGTTATTTTCAAAAGCTTTTTTAGTCTGATGCTTCGATTCATTTTAAACAGACCGTTCAACAAAAGGATTCCCAAAATCTAAATATTGGATTGTTCTTTCTTAGTAAGATCCCATTTTCATTACAAATGTGGTCTTACCTTGACTTGAAGATGAAGTCCATGCTCTCTTCTGGACAACAATCTCTATTACTTTTTGTAAAAGTCCTCCTTATCTTCCTGTAGTTTCAAAAGTCTAGTTTGTTGTTACGTCTACCGTCTCTGCGTAGAATTACAGTAGCAACAAGAACCTGTGGGCTCACGTGCGCCCCCTTCAGTGCGGCAGAGGTTATGGCTGCCTCCCTGGTGCTTTTTTCATTGCCGTTGAGACCAGCGAGCCTAAATATCATATATACGTGAAATAAGTTATTTAGAGACTATGGATGGCGAGGATAAATGTAATAAAGGGATCTACAAACATTACATTGGTGACCTACAGTGAGATGGTAACAGGCATGCGCTTAGGGCCCGCTTTCCAGCCAGTTTCTGTGGGGTGACGCATTCTGAGGTGAGGCAGAGCTCATCTGTGCCTCACCTCCCCACAGTAACTGGCTGGAGCGCTCACAAAATAAGTGCCCGCGCTAAATTAGTGCCCGTGCTCCAGCAAGTTACTGTGGGCTTACGAGAGGCAGAGCACGTGCCTGCCTCACTTGTCATCGCTCCCGTAGCGGAGCTCGGCAAATTTGCTGATTTTGACTATAAAACGATTGGAATCAACATAAATCACATTTACACAAGATCAGTGGAGACATTTGATTATTATTACTATTTAGTTTTTCTTTAGTTGTTTTTCCGTTACATTGGAGTATGACAGGTGAGGCTCTGCCTCCCCTGCCTCCCCTGACTGCACGTCGCTGCTATATATATATTAAGAATGAACAGGGTCAGTAAAACTGTATCTATCTATCTATCTATCTAAGATAGATGGATAATCATCTATCTATCCATCTATCTATCTATCCATCAATCAATCAATCAATCAATCCATCTATCCATCTATCCATCTATCTATCTATCTATCTATCCATCTATATATTGACAATGCATTTAATGATTAATATCTTGTTATTATTCTATTAACCTTGCAGGACAATTTTATGTTATTTGAATTTTCACAATTTCTATGATTTTATCTTCAGATGATTGCCTCATTCGATTATTGAAAATATTAGAGCTATCTCTGAAAACAAACCCCTTTTACTAATGTATAACAAGTAATACCTAACTATCTAATATGCTTCCTTAATACAGGTCCAAATGTTCAATGGCTCTTTGCCCAACAATACAATGACAGCAGTTTCACACTGACATAGTGTTGGCTACCCTTGATAAATGAAAAAAGTGTGTTTAACCCTTGTAGTGAGAACTGCTGCTGGTCTAATATGAAACTACATTGATATAGTTCAAATCAGACCAGCAGTAATTTCCTTGAGAATTGATCCAGACCAATTTCAAGTACATACATCATTTTATGATGGTTATAACTTATCAGAGATAAGAGGTCCAACTTGAGCCTTTGAATCTGAGGCAATGCTAGTTGATGGTCAAATGCAAAGAGAAAGAGAAAGAGGGAGAGAGTGTTATGAAAGTGTGAGAGAGGGAGAATCGGAGCAAAAGGTTACAATAGCCACGATTCAGAAGCGGTGAATTAAGCAAGCAAATATTTTAGCCAACACAACCAAGTACATAAAATCGAGTAACAGAGCCATTAGTGTATATTTAATAGTTCAACACAACTGTAAGCACAACGAAATGTAGGTTATTTAAAGTAGAATATGAAGCGAATGGGGCCTTTTTGAGTGACACTTGGAGACGTGGACGTGCAGGGAAAGCGCGCAGAGAAATGTAGGTTATTTAAAGTAAAGTAGCCTACGTCGAGATGAAGCATAGTGAAGATTGTGCACATGAATCATTTTGTTGAATTTCTGAATGGAGATCTGATCGATTAGACTAAGTTAACATATCTGCTCCGTCAACACTCACAACACCGTCCTACAGACATAAATAAAGCAGTGACTGTATCCACCATACCTCAGACAGTCTTTGGTTTGTACATTTATAACTTTTCTCCAGTTTCTGAACAGATATGAGGAGCTGTGATCTCTGTGTGTGCTAACAGCTAACAGCTAACGGCTAACAGTTAATGGCTACTGTTTTAGTTTTGTGGTGTCAAGTTCCTTGTCTGGATGGAATATCTGTGAACGACTCAGGTGTGAATGCCATGTCAGACTTGGACAAGTCCTTCCTGAATTGTGTTAATTGAGGAAATCTGCTTATCTAAAAAACGGCTTGGATCATCTCCACCATCCTGTAAACATAGATAATATGTATTCATAAAGTAACCTAGTTGTCTTTCCATTTTCTTTAGCAAGTTTGCAAGGAACTGGGAATTGAAACCAAGTCTTTAAGAAGTAATTGAAAGGTTTGGATATGTTGTACATATATATACACAGATCTTGTACTTGAGTAAAAGTAGAAGTACTCAGATCTTGTTCTTGAGTAAAAGTAGAAGTACTCAGATCTTGTACTAGAGTAAAAGTAGAAGTACTCAGATCTTGTACTTGAGTAAAAGTAGAAGTACTCAGATCTTGTACTAGAGAAAGTAGAAGTACTCAGATCTTGTACTAGAGTAAAAGTAGAAGTACTCAGATCTTGTACTTGAGTAAAAGTAGAAGTACTCAGATATTGTAGTAGAAGTACTCAGATCTATAGAAAGTAGAAGTACTCAGATCTTGTACTGAGTAAAAGTAGAAGTACTCAGATCTTGTACTTGAGTAAAAGTAGAAGTACTCAGATCTTGTACTTGAGTAAAAGTAGAAGTACTCAGATCTTGTACTTGAGTAAAAGTAGAAGTACTCAGATCTTGTACTTGAGTAAAAGTAGAAGTACTCAGATTTATGAGTAAAAGTAGAAGTACTCAGATCTTGTACTTGAGTAAAAGTAGAAGTACTCAGATCTTGTACTTGAGTAAAAGTAGAAGTACTCAGATCTTGTACTTGAGTAAATGTAAAAATAGCATCAGGATTCAGGGAGTCAACAACGGGAGAAATGGCAATATTGCTGTGGCTCGTTTCACTGTGCATCTTCAAAGCTTCCATTTGCAAAGCATGCTTCTGCAGCTGCAGGTGCACCTGATAGCCCTCCCTCCCCCACTCTGACCAAGCTGTGACCTCTGCAACAAGAAAGAGGCAGGACAGAGCAGTATGAGGCTTATTCAGCTTAACTCTATGATATACAGTAATATATATATATATATATATATAATATATATACAGGGTTTGGAGGGTTACTTTGTAAATGTAGTTAGTTCCTGAATACTGAATACATGGCTCTGAAAGTAATCCGAATCCGAATAGTTACGTGTCTTAAAAAAGTAACGTATTCAGATTACTTTTAGAATACTTTTGGAATACTTTATTTGTCCATAACAGATGGGTATGTTTGGTGAACAGGAGACACTTATTTTACTGTTGTAATGGCTTATCAAGAGCACAACTCAAACACAACATCTTGGTGTCATTCTGGACAGCTCCCTCTCATTTGCACCCCACATAAAAAAACATCACTCAGACTGCATTCTTCTCCAGACTTCGCCCTGTCTCAATCCAGCACTGAAGTCCTGGTTCATGCATTCGTCACATCCCATATTGACTATTGTAATACCATGCTCTCAGGCCTTCCCATCAAACTCCTCAATAAACTTCAAATCATTCATAACTCTGCTGCCCGGATCATCACCCGCACCAAGTCCTCTGACCACATCACCCCCATCCTCATCCGTCTGCATTGGCTACCTGTAAAATACTGGATAGACTTCAAAACCCTCCTGCTCACATTCAAAGCCCTCTACAACCTGGCCCCCACCTATCTGGCTGACCTCCTACACCCCCCCTCTCTCTCTCCTCTCTCTCTCTCCTCTCACCTGGCCCCCACCTATCTGGCTGACCTCCTACAGGAGTACACCCCCTCTCTCTCTCTCCATCTCTCTCTCTCCTCTCTCCTCCCACCTAGTTCCGGCCCGGGGCTACTTTTTCACCTTTTTTCTGGCTCGACAAAATCGTGGTTCTATCGGGGCCAACAAACAGGGCTGAGTCGGGCTGAGTATGCTAAACTAGAGAGAGAATCGCTGGCAAGGGGGCTACAACTACAACAAGATGAATTTATTTGACCGTGATTTAATTGTAATACACGTTTCAAAATGATGCCGAAGTAACAACATACTGATACCGGTTAGTAAAAACCATGAATTAATGCTTTGACAAGTCTGCAGACAGACGGCAGGAGAAAACACCTTTTAAAATGGGTGTTGTCTAAATGGAGATCGGCTAAGCTAACACAATATATGCTCCGACCGTCCACACTCACAACAACGGCCTATACAGACATAAATAAAGCAGCGACTGTATTCCATGACACAGGCAGTCTGTGGTTTGTACTTGTTTAACTTTTGTCTAGTTTCTGAACAGATATGAGGAGCTGTGAGCTTGAGCGCTAACAGCTAACGGCTGATGTTGTTTTTCTGGGGTGCTCATTGAAGATGACGTCACGGCTCCGCCTACACTGTGTTACTATAGATACTACCCCAGTTCCTAAACTGCAATGGAAGCGCAGCATTAAAGTGAGCCGGGCCTAACAAGGCCTAACAAAACCGTACTAAGTCGAGCGAGGCCTGCGGTGGAAATGCGCCATATCTCTCTCTCTCTCTCGCGCTGACACAACACGCTGCTGCGCCGTGCACACAGATCTGCCGGTAATGAATATTACATTTTGTGAGGAAACCTTTCCACCAATAATTCCAAAATGTATTCACTTCAGGTTTACGAAAGTAACTGTAATCAGATTACTCGTTTTTCAAATATAACGCGAGCTGAATACAGTTACTTGATTTTTGTATTCTGATTACGTAACGCCGTTACAACCCAACCCTGAATATATACACACTCTGTATATATGTTTGGTTATAATACATTGTATTACAACACAGTGCACAGTTTTTTGCCATAAGACTGCTTAACTCCTGAGCTCTAGGACGTTTATTTGATTATATATATACGTTACCTCTTCTTCTGTTGCATTATATTGCACACTGGACTTACTTACTGCATCACTTTATTTTATAATTACTTCTATTTTCTTTCTTTTTAAAATCATATATATATATATATGTATGTTGCATTGTTGGAGGAGTCGGGGACATAAAAATGTAATTGCCATTTCTACATTGTAGTTAGTAGTTAATGTGCACATGACCATATATATATATGTCTATATATATATATAGATATATGTAGCGTCACGCAGCTTTCCCCTGAGAGATTTCTACGGGGAGAAGCTCAGCTAAAATATTACATGTACAGCACTTTGGCCCGACCAAAAATCGCTTTTAAATGTGCTTTATAAATAAACCTTGATTTGATTTGATTAAACGCTGCGGTGATTAAATGCAATGTTATGCTCCTAACCACTTCAAGCTTTATTTCTGAAACAGTATGGAGCTCAAACCTTTCTCTTTACCACAAGGGCATTACGTTACACATATTCTCTCCAGTAGCCTACAGCGTTAGCTCCATGGTTAGCTCTGAGTGTTAGCATGCTTGCTAATGTAAACACACAGCGTATTACTCCCAAAACACGCTGCGCATTGTTTCTGATACAGCACATAGCTTGACATGTTCTTTCTTAAGTGTTTACCGCTAGAACAGTGCCATTATATGTATTATATATAACAACTTTACTCTAAGCCTCCAGCAGACATCCTGCTGAATACACAGACACACAGCGCTGTGACTGTATACAGAGACGATAGGTTGGGTCGTGTCACGTGTGCCGGAGAATATAGGTTGGGACGTGTCACGTGTGCCGGAGATGATAGGTTGGGACGTGTCACGTCGGCCGGATGTCGCCAATGACGTTATAGGAGCGAAAATTCTGGATCTGCTTGTTAGCACCCTCCTTTTTTAGAGAGAGGTGTGGGTACGAAGGAAAAGAGAGAGGGTTTTGTTTACTGACACTTTGTGAGTTCCCTGACACACCGGGGACACATATTTATGTATAACAGACATCAAAAAGTGCATTTTGCATGATATTGTAGGTCCCCTTTCAATTAATCATCATACTAAAGTGGATACTAAAGTAATGATAATGATAACTTTAGATAATGTCTAAAAGAATACTCTGTTACAGTAAAAGTCCTGCATTCAAAATGTTCCTCAAGTAAAAGTAGAAAAGTATTATCATCAAAATATAGTTAAAGCAGCAACAGTAAAAGTAGTCATTGTGCAGATTGGTCCATTTCAGAATAATATATATGATATGTTTTATAATTATTGATCATTAAAGTGTTGTCAAAGGCTGGTGTATATATATTTATATTTGCTTGTGACTGCTCACCTCACTGGTCCCCTGTGTACAACAAAAGGCTGTGGTACAATCTGATCAGAGCCCTCCTTACTGCAGTCTGTCATTATATGTGTTTATAATGTTTTAACACACCAAAGAAGAGGACTATTAGGTGTGAATGCAACCTTAGTTTCCTGAAAGAGTGAATACTTAGGACATAACACAGTATGGCTTATAATACTGTTTAATACACAAGGGAGGTATCAAGACTAGAAAGCAAAGACAGAATATGGTATGTAAATGCATAAAACAATGGGAATGGCTGTGAGGGATGCAGGAGGAGCAGGGCCATGCAGGGACAGCAGGACCAGGGACAGCATTGGGAGGCCTAAAGATGGGAGCCACATCCATACAGCAAGAAAGAAACACCAACCACTCACACAGACAGAGGAGAAAGGGTTAGTAACAAAACAACATGGGATAAGAGAAGAAGGTGAGGATTTAAGGAACTGAGAGAGACATCTTATTGTTTTCAACTTGATAAATAGTTACATTACAAGGCTCGATGTAGACAATGCTCCTTTTCATAAGTTTATCGCGATCTGTCCAAACATTCGGCCAAAAGGCTTCATATTTTCCACTGCCAAAACTCATAGCTCTGTTGCCACAATTACGAGTAACGTCAGGTGTGCAGTGGTGGGAAAAGTACTCAGATGTTGTACTTTAGTAAAAGTAGAAGTACTCAGATGTTGTTCTTTAGTAAAAGTAGAAGTACTCAGATGTTGTCTTTAGTAAAAGTAGAAGTACTCAGATGTTGTTCTTTAGTAAAAGTAGAAGGACTCAGATCTTGTACTTGAGTAAAAGTACTCAGATTTTCTACTTCTTCGTAAGCTCTTTAAAGTAGAGACAGTAAAAGTAGTCATTGTGCAGATTGGTCCATTTCAGAATAATATATATGATATGTTTTATAATGATTGATCATGAAAGTGTTCTCAAAGCTGGTAAAGGTGCAGCTAGTTTGAATGACTTTGTATACTGCAGGGTAGCTTGTGGATTTACTCCAGGTGGAACTAAAGTCTGATTTAACACTTGATTATATTTCCATTTACCTCTGAAATGCAGTGGGGTAGGAGTACAAATTATCATAACTGGAAATACCCAAGTAAAGTATAAGTACCTCAAAATTGTACATAAGTACAGTACTTGAGTAGATGTACTTAGTTACTTCCCACCTCTTGAGATGCTTCTCACAGCAAATATTGCTATATCTGATTTATTAACATGAATTTAGATTAATTAATCACAAAGCATATAATTCATTAGATTAATATTTGTAATCGCTTGACAGCCATAGTTTTAACACACTTCCAGAAAATAAACTAGAACAATATGTTCCAGCGATTATCTTATATTAAACTTTCATTTTTAAACTCAACATTTACCAATAATATATTTTACAGTAAGGTTAGGGGAAAAATACCATTGCGTATTTTATAATAAAGACTCCATTTTGTATAATAGCGGACATTTTAATTTTTAATAAACTTAAGCACATCACTACTATGCTTTGGGAGGCATATATCCTCTTAAATCTTCAGAAAATAATTAGTGATTAATAATTCTTAACTGATAATGCACAGTATGCAAGTATTTTATATCATGAATTGTGTTGATTTGTCATTTATATTTAATTTGTAACCTCTACATGGTTGACATGTAGCTGGTAACAGGCTTCTGTCAGGTCACCTGCAACTATATTTCCACCTCCTTCCTTACCCCTCCCTAGTTAAGCAATGTGACTACAGTGACCAATCAATCAGAAAATGTGCAGTACAAGTAGATGCAGTACATGTGTGTGTCCTCTAGTTGGAGCCCAAGAGCACAGGAGAAAACGACCATTTCCATAGTTACTATTCTTGTTGGGACTTTTGCTGAAAATTACACAGCTTGTTGTTCAGGCCTTCAGGGGAGTATTTCAGCATTGTTTTAGTGAGGACCACCCAAAAGGTCCTCACAACCAAAAATGTCCTCACAGAACGAGTTGTTTCTCAATAAGTGGTCCTCACAAGTATAGCAAACCAAACACACACATGAACAATGACATATATATCAAGGTATATTATATTTGTTCAGCGTTGGAAGAATTAATCAGATCCTTTACTTAGGAAAAGTACTAATTAGCACCATTTTTGGCTAAATGTACTCCCAAGTATCAAGAGTAAAAGTACTCTTTATGCAGAATGGATATTTTCACAGTATTATATTATGGTAATTTTATTATCCTGTTTTTAGAAATGTTAGAGCATTCAAGTATTGAC
Source organism: Trematomus loennbergii (assembly GCA_012861695.1). Classification (NCBI taxonomy): domain Eukaryota; kingdom Metazoa; phylum Chordata; class Actinopteri; order Perciformes; family Nototheniidae; genus Trematomus; species Trematomus loennbergii. The sequence continues at coordinate 273,483 of JAAOOA010000099.1, forward strand.
CAAATGTAGATACTACAAATACTGTGTTTACTGGTGCAGTACTGCAATATATCAGCATATCAGGTCTTTTATATGTGCAAAGTATGTAGTAACTGAGTGTTCAAATAAATGTAGTGGAGTAAACAGTCAAATATTTTCCTCGGAAATGTAGATGTAGAGATTTTCTCACTGAAGGCTGAATACAACCGATATCTTTATTAAAATGTCTTAGTCTGGTACACAATATATGAATTTGAACACTGTGCAACAAATGTTGTCTTTCAGAAAAACATCCATCACAAATTCTTGAAATGTAAATGGTTGAGGACTCAACATTTATTGATTAAAGAAAATTGACAAACATGAAAATAAAACATATAATAACAACAATAAATGAAGTGAACGTGTTAACCTAGGTTCAGGAGCATGGCCACGCCTACACCCGTCTCTAACCCCTATTTATATCCCTACATCCTCATCCCTCCTTCCCTCATCCCTTCATCCCTCATCCCTCCCTTCCCTCATCCCTACACCCCTTCATCCCAACATCCCTTCATCCTCATCCCTACACCCCTTCATCCCTCATCCCTTCATCCCTACACCCCTTCATCCTTCATCCCTCATCCCTAGAAAAAATACATAGTCAAAATTATAACAAAACAAACATATTTGCGTCGGTGCCAGTCGCATACTCAAAATGTCCTTGGAGGATCATTTCCCTTGAGCATAGCTGAGCCTCTCATGTCTGACTTGGAGGGTGGTGTGAGTCCTGAGCAGCTCACAATACTCAGCGTTGATGTCGCAGTGCCTCCTCTCCAGATTGGTGTACTCCTGCTGGAGGTGGTACAGCGCCTTATTGCTCTCATCCAGGGAATCTTTCTGCTCCCTGAGCCTGAACTCGGAGTCCCCGATGTCTCCAAAGTTGTAGTTAGTCTCTGCACGTGGTTTTCCCTGAGCATTCTGCAGAGACGAGGTCAATTTGTTGTTTTCCTCCAGAGTTGTGATCTGCTTCTTCAAAGCCTCTCGAAGCTCCACGCGGTGCTTCTCACACCTGGTCCTTTCTTTTTCCAAACCAGAGGAGATCTGATCATTCGTAAGCTGCAGCTCAGAGTTTCTGGTCTTTTCCTGTTTGAGGGCTTCTTCCAGATCGGCCTGTCTCATCTTCCTCTTTGACTCCTTTGCTTTGAGCTCATTTACAATGCACTGTAGATTAGTGATGGTAAACTGATTGTCAGAAATAATATCATTTGTCCTTGACAGCATCTCTTCATGGCCCGCAGAGAGAGAGCGGAGTTCAGATGTTTCTCTGTCATGTTCTCTCTCCAGGACAAGGAACTTAGCCCTGATGTCAGCATTCTCCCTCCTTAATGTCTGCATGTCGTACGCAGATGCTTCTCTCAGTTGCTGAGCGAGGATTGAATGAGTTCCAGCATGCTTTCCAACCATCTCCTCAAATCGCTTCTTCTCTCTTCTTAGAGATGACTTTAGGAGTTCCTCGGCTGCCCGGCTCTTCTCCAAAGCCAGGGTCAGCTCTTTCTCTTGGCTCTGGATCTTCTTTGAGGCTCTGGAGAATCGAGCCTCCTCCTTCTTAATGGCCTCCTCCAGTCTGCTGTTAGCTGCTCTGTCGCCCTGAAGCTTCTTCTCCTCAACGTGCTGTTTATTGAGAGCAGCCTCCAGTTCACGTTGCAGTCTCTTGTTCTCAGAGGCGAGGTGTTGGTTCCCCTGAGTCACACGGCCCAGTTCTTCTGCTTCCTTCTTCTGCTGAGAGACGGCCGCCTCGTAGTCCCTCTGCACTGAGCTGCTTTTGGTTTGCTCCTCTGTGAGGTCTGAGGCACACTTGCTCACTCTCTCCTGTAGGGAGGTAACAATGCTGACCTTGGATACAATGTCGCTTTGGAGATTCAGGACATTTGAGTGCAGGGATTCAATGTCTTTGTCTTTCATCAGACTTTCGTCCTGCTGCTCAGCGAGGCGTTCCTTTATCGCTGTCACTGAGGTAGTATGCAACACCATCAGCTCTGAGATGTCTCTCTGGTGCTGGCTGGAGGATGCATGCTGAGCTCTCTGGAGCTTCTCAATCACCTTCTTGTCTTCTTCAAGCTCAGAAGTCATTAAAGTGATTCTGTGTTTCAGCTTTGCTCTGCCACGCTGCTGCTCTTTTTGTGACTGTTTCAGATCAGCGTTGATTTGCTTTATTATATCACAAAGGGAATTATGTTCAGATTGCTCATACTTCAGAGCCTTTGAAAGAGCGTCGTTTTCTGCTTTGTGCCGAGCTGTAGATGTTTTCTCCTTCATCAAGGCCTCTTCCAGAGCAGCTTTGGCTTTTCTCTCCTCGTCCAGGGCTTCCTGAAGACCATATGATTTGTCAGATCTCTCAGATCTCCGATTTCTCTCAGATGATTTATTAGATCTCCGATTTCTTTCAGATGATTTCTCAGATCTCCGATTTCTCTCAGTGATTTCTCAGATCTCCGATTTCTCTCAGTGATTTCTCAGATCTCCGATTTCTCAGGTGATTTCTCAGATCTCCGATTTCTCACAGGTGATTTCTCAGATCTCCGATTTCTCAGGTGATTTCTCAGATCTCCGATTTCTCACAGGTGATTTCTCAGATCTCCGATTTCTCACAGGTGATTTCTCAGATCTCCGATTTCTCACAGGTGATTTCTCAGATCTCCGATTTCTCTCAGTGATTTCTCAGATCTCCGATTTCTCTCAGATGATTTCTCAGATCTCCGATTTCTCGCAGATGATTTGTCAGATCTCGATTTCTCGCAGATGATTTGTCTGTCTGTGAAAACATAAAACAATTATTATTGTGTTGTCTATGTGCAGTTTTCTTTATTACGAAAACAGAAGTTAACTCTGCATCACTGGGTGTGAAAAAGTAAGCTGGGATCAAATGCATTAAAGATGATTTACTATTTTGATATTTATTTTTTGGAAAAACTTTAGTAAAGAAACTTAAGTGTTGAGTATTAGCTTTTTTACAGTTTTGATGCGTGTGATTCTAAACATGTGTGCCACTGAATGTATTTCTTACCTCATCAGAGGAAGTGTAGCTGTACTTTTCTCTGTTTCTTGAGATGGAGGTCTGCTCCTTAATATCTTCCTCCACCTCCTCAGCAAACTCCAAAATCTCTTCGATTTCAGACTCGATCTCTTCTGCCAATTCCCAAATCTTTGGAAATGCAGACTCTGTCTTATCGAGGTCAGACATTTCTTTGATTTCGGACTTTTCCTCATCATGAAGGTCCAATGAACTTTCGAAGTCTTCATCCGTCGAGTATACATACTCTTGATCCTCCTCCTCCACCTTGTTTGCAAACTCCTGCACCTCCTCCATGGTTTCCTGCAACTCCTCCATGATTTCCTCCTCAATTTCCTCCTCAATCTCCTCTTCAACAGAACTGTCCTCAGAGGGACAAGTCGTTGTACGTGGAGATTCGTTGTACGTCATGGTGAACACTGATCTTCTTCTGTCCATCTTATTATCGTGAAGAAATAGCTGCTTCTTACTGATACTGTGAACTCGATGTGGCGGGGATAAAACCTGGCTTGTTATCGTCCTGCACAAACTGCAAATAAGTTGTGTAGCTATTTAACCAGAGAGCATGCTCTCTTGCAGCCGCTGTGGTATGACATCATCAGGTTCAGTATGACTTCAGAGCCCAACATTCCGGAATGTGCTTTGGTCTGCCGACACATTCCACATTCCATTTCAAAGTATTCTACATTCCATTTCAAAGTATTCTACATTCCATTTCAAAGTATTCTACATTCCATTTCAAAGTATTCTACATTCCATTTCAAAGTATTCTTCCTTTCCTCTCCTTGGAATGTAGACATTCTAAAAGTATGGAGTAAAGTATCTTTTAAGTCATCTGATAAGCAAAGTCCTCAAATAGCACTTTCACACCGGAGTGCTTTTCTCAAGAACTAGGCCGATAGGAGAGATTTGGTTTCACACCAAAAAGGATCTGGAACTAGTCCCTAGTTCGCACGAATATTTTCACCCCCAGATAGTCCCTGCTAGAGAGGTAGTACTTTCCTGGGGAGGAAATGGTTCGTGGGTGTGTCGGCCACACTAACAATTTCTGATTGGCTGGGCGAATTGCAAAACACGCTTAAAATAAACAGACTTCCCTGTAGCCCCTGAAAGGCCAATTATTTGCTGATTTTTCAACCATTAAAGGTGGGGTAGGTAATTTTGGAGAAACCAGCTTGAGTGCTCTAGAATTTGAAAATACGAAACCGGAAAAAATCTGACACTTCCTTACAGAGCCCCTCCTCCAACACACACAAACGCGCACATGCCCAATGAGGGCACGAGATAAGTTTGTGCACAGATGGAAGGCTGACAGGCAGGTAGGCCATCCAGTTATTTTAGCCGGGCCGGCTAAAATGATTGGTCGTGCTTTTTACAGTGTATTTATTGTCAAAGCATTTAATATATTCATTGCTATCGGGATGTTAAGAGCATTCCATGGAATATAACAAAAAGTGTTTCTGAAATTAATTACATACCCCACCAGGATATATTAATAGAATTTTAACAAAAAATAGTTTATTGATAATAGATTTATTAGATAAATGAAATGTTCATGCAACAGCAGTGGAGGCCTATATGACAGTCCACTACGAAAGATTTCCAGACCTCACTTAAATGTAATTTCTTTTAGAAATAATACCTTCTCAGTTTGTTTATTTATTTAATATGGTTTACATTGCTGGTTTCTCCTTCTCTGAAGAACCAGCACCTTACCGTGGTAGAGAGGTTTGTGTGCCCTGATGAACCTGGGGGCTGTGTTGTCTGGAACCTTGTGTTCCTGGTAGGGTCTCCCATGGCAAATTGGTCTCAGGCAAGGGGCCAGACGAAGATTGGTTCAAAAGACCTCATGAAAGACGACACAGGAAGTGAGGATACCCGGCCCGGAGGAAGCCCGGGGTCCCCTTCTGGAGCCAGGCCCAGAAGGAGGACTCGTCGGCGAGCGTCTGGTGGCTGGGCTTGCCACGGAGCCCGGCCGGGCACAGCCCGAAAAGGCAACGTGGGCAACACCTCCGCTTCTCCGTCCCGCGGGCCCACCACCTACGGGAAACAGCGATGGGGTCGGGTGCGCTGCCAGAAGGGTGGCAGTGAAAGCAGAGGGTCTCTACGGACCAGACCCGGGCGGCAGAAGCTGGCTTTGGGGACGTGGAACGTCACCTCTCTGGGGGGGAAGGAGCCGGAGCTTGTGCGGGAGGTGGAGCGTTACCAGTTGGATCTGGTTGGGCTCACCTCTACGCACAGCGTCGGCTCTGGAACCTAACTTCTGGATAGGGGTTGGACTCTATTCTTCTCCGCTCAAGGTGTGAGGCGCCGGGCGGGTGTGGGGATACTCACAAGCCCCCGGTTGGGTGCTTCGTTGTTGGAGTTTACCCCAGTGGACGAGAGGGTCGCCTCCCTAAGCCTGCGGGTTATGGGGGGGAAAACTCTGACTGTTGTGTGTGCTTATGCACCAAACAGCAGTTCAGAGTATACGGCCTTCTTGGAGACCCTGGAAAGAGTCCTGTATGGGGCTCCTGAAGGGGACTCTTTAATCTTGCTGGGAGACTTCAACGCACATGTGGGCAATGATGGAGACACTTGGAGGGGCGTGATTGGGAGGAACGGTCCCCCTGATCTGAACCGGAGTGGTGGTTTGTTACTGGACTTCTGTGCTAGTCATGGATTGGCCATAACAAACACCATGTTCGAACATAAGGATGCTCATAAGTGTACGTGGTACGAGAACACCCTAGGCAGACGGTCCATGATCGATTTCGTTATCGTATCATCGGACCTGAGGCCATATGTTTTGGACACTCGGGTAAAGAGAGGGGCGGAGTTGTCAACTGATCACCATCTGGTGGTGAGTTGGGTCGAGTGGCGGGGGAAGCCTCTGGACAGACCTGGTAAGCACAAACGTGTAATTTGGGTGAACTGGGAACGTCGGGAGGAGGCCCAAGTTCAGGAGGCCTTCAACTCACACCTCCGGCGGAGCTTTTCGGGCATTCCTGTGGAGGTTGGGGACATTGAACCAGAGTGGGTGGTGTTCAAAGCCTCTATTGCCGAAGCCGCGGCAGGGAGCTGTGGTCTCAAGGTCTTAGGTGCCTCAAGGGGCTGTAACCCTCGAACCTCCTGGTGGACACCTGTGGTCAGGGAAGCCGTCCGACTGAAGAAGGAGGCCTTCAGAGATTTGTTATCCCGGGGGACTCCCGAGGCAGTTGCAAGGTACCGACAGGCCCGAAGGGCAGCAGCGTCAGCCGTGGCCCGAGGCAAAGCAGCGGGTGTGGGAGAAGTTCGGAGAAGACATGGAAAAGGACTTTCGGGCGGCACCAAAGTTGTTCTGGAAAACTGTCCGACACCTCAGGAGGGGGAAGCAGGGAACCATCCAAGCTGTGTACAGTAAGGATGGGACGTTGTTCACCTCAACTGATGGAGTGTTAGGGCGTTGGAAGGAAGACTTTGAGGAACTCCTGAACCCGACAACTCCGCCCTCTATGTTAGAGGCAGAGCTGGAGTATGAAGGGGGATCAACACCAATCTCCCGGGGGGAGGTCACTGAGGTCGTCAATCAACTCCGCAGTGGCAAAGCCCCGGGGGTGGATGAGATCCGCCCCGGGAAATGCTGAAGGCTTTGGGTGTTGAGGGACTGTCATGGTTGACACGTCTCATCAACGTTGCGTGGAAGTCGGAAACAGTACCAAAGGAGTGGCAGACCGGGGTGGTGGTTCCCCTTTTCAAAAAGGGGGATCAGAGGGTGTGCGACAATTACAGAGTCATCACACAACTCAGCCTCCCCGGGAAAGTTTACTCTAAGGTACTGGAAAGGAGGGTCAGGCCGATTGTCGAACCTCAGATTGAGGAGGAACAATGCGGATTCCGTCCTGGTCGTGGAACGACGGATCAGCTTTTTACTCTCGCAAGGATCCTGGAGGGGGCCTGGGAGTATGCTTATCCGGTCTACATGTGTTTGTAGACTTGGAGAAGGCGTATGACCGAGTTCCCAGGGAGTTACTGTGGGAGGTGCTGCAGGAGTATGGGGTGAGGGGGTCTCTACTCTGGCCATCCAATCTCTGTACTCCCAAAGCGAGAGCTGTGTCCGGGTCCTCGGCAGTATGCATCAAGAATGCATCAATCTGGTGCACTTTGAGCACAACATGAATTGATGGAAACAGCTCTCAACACTCAGATGAAAGGGAGCTGTATACTTTTCAATAATCCAAACATCTTTAGAATATGATCACAACCAATAACAAATCATTTAAACTGGTTTATTCTTATCTTATGTTACCTAGTTAGCATTCTTTCTTTTTATTTATGCTTATTTTACTAATCACTCCCCTTTCAAACTGTTTTTGTTTTTTTTACTGTCCTATAGTACACATTGGAATGATTTCTGACTTTATCTATATTAAATAGATAAAGGTATGCTCTCCCTAGCTCTCTCTCTCCCTCCCTCCCTAGCTCTCTCGCTCGCTCTCTCTCTCTGTCTCGCTCGCTCACAGAGGCTGTGAGCTCCTCCGTGGCGATCGACGGCTTGCGTTAAAAAAAAAAAAAACATATTTTTAAAGTGGGGGGGGGGGCACAAACGGGATTTCGAAAAGAGCGGGGGACATTTCCCCCCTCTCCCAGGTGGAAATTACGCCATGCGTGTGTGTGCGTCAAGTGCAATAAAGATATGCAAGTTGCAACACACAGAGTAAAACTCTGCCCCCCATGTGCTGTATAGGCTGCATGATAGGCTGTTCAATGGGGCTGATGTGTTGTGTAGATTCTGCCAGAAGGGAAATCAGCGGGGAGGTGCCTGTAAGGGTCTCACTAGCACTGAGCTAGCTATCCATCCAGTTAAACCGTTTGAAAGAAACAGCACAGTTGTCAGTTTTACTGAAGTCTCTTTACTTGGTGAAACTGTAAAGACAATACAGACATAACAGTTTATTATTGACTGCCCGACTGACGAGCTAAATAGACAGAATACTTCACACAATGAGCTACGGTGCACAAACTGAGAAGCTAATCAGCCTAGCCGCTAGTAGCTTAGCCGCAAAGAATACTCACTGCATTCCTACAAACATAAACATTTTACATACAACATATTCCCATGAAGCCACAGTCTGTCGGACAATAACTGTGAGGATCTGCAGTACTTCCTCCTTCTTTTCCACTTCTATGTTTGTTTGTCTTCCTGGCTGGGCGTGGCTGACCTACATTCTGATTCCCGCCAACTCATCTCCACTGCTGTTGTTCATCTCACTGATTGCCACTACTCACCTGCACCTGCTTAAAACCCTGGTTCCCATCCTCAGACTTCGCCAGTTCTTCGTTTATTCTTCAGTGGTAAACTATCGTCCTGGCCTACTAGCAGTATTCTAGTAAACCTTTTGATACTCCTAGTGAAAGGTTATTCCTTTCTAAACCCTGCATCTTTATTCTTCCAGATCTACACACACCTGCCGCTCTGCTTGCCACGTCCAGCCTCCGACTCCTCGTCTGAGTTTCCTCCGTGCTTCCACGCACACAGCTCATCCAGACTACATTCGCCAGCTCTGGATTCCCGGCTCTCCTCGTCGGTGTTTCCTCCGTGCCTCCACGCACACCAGCTCATCCTGTCTACATTCGCCAGCTCTGGATCTCCGGCTCTCCACGCCGGTGCTCCCTCCGTGCATCTCCGCACCTCCGTCTCCCCCTGAGCTATCCAGCTCCACATCTGTCTTCTCTGAGCTCCTCTCTACACCTTGCCTGTGCCGTGGTCAAATAAAAACTATTGTTTGACACTTCACCACTGTCTCCGTCTAGTGTTTGCGTAGCGGGTTCTCATCTCCAGTCACTTCTCGGGAAGCGTAACAATAACACTCACAGACGATGCGTGAACCAGCGGGAAATACGAAGCACAGCCCATGGAGAGCAGACGTCCGTTCATGAAACAACCCAAGCTACACGTGGAGCACACCCGGGAACGAACAAGTTCGGTCTCCTAGCAACAGGAATCGAATAAACCACTAGAAAGCAGCAGTGTCAAACAACCACCACAAGGTGGTGCCAAAACACAGCCAAGAAAACACATATACGACAGATATACACCAAAAACACACATCAAGGACAGAACACTCCCCGCCTGGGGTTTTTAAACCCCAGATCAATCAACAAGAATCAGTCTTTGGAGACAGAAGCAGGACCACTTCTGTAACAGGACGAGAAAAGATCCTTTTGGTCTTGTCCTTGGAGATCTCTACCTCGATCTTACGAACCAGTCCATCCCTTCCTGGGAATGTCTTTGTGATGGTGGCCATAGGCCATTTGTTTCTCTGAGCCTGATTGTCTTTCAGGAGAACAATGTCCCCCTCTTGAAGGTTTGACCTCTTAGACCGCCACTTGTGACGAAACTGCAGAGTCTTGAGATATTCTTTTCTCCACCTACTCCAAAAGGTGTCTGCCAGGCTCTGAACTTGCTTCCACTGCTCTTTAAAGAGGTCTGCCTCTTCAAAGTTACCTGGAGGAGGTGGTGTAGAGCCTGTTTTGAGGGTCAGGAGCATTGCTGGGGTGAGGATGAGAGGTGACTCTGGATCTGAAGATACTGGAATGAGAGGTCTAGCATTGATGACTGCTGTCACCTCAGCCATGAGCGTAAGCAGAACTGCATGCGTCAAAGAAGACTTCTTCTGTTCAAGCAGCAGATAGTCAAGAATGCGACGAGCGATGCCAATCATCCGTTCCCATGCCCCACCCATGTGGGACGCATGTGGCGGGTTGAACACCCATGTGCAGTTCTGCGTGCTCAGGTACTTCTCCACGTTGTTGCCACTGGGATCTGTAGTCTTCATTTGCAACTCTCAAGAAGTGCCAACGAAGTTAGTGCCGCAGTCAGACCGTATTTGTTTTGCTGTGAACTCTAGAAAGTGGGCTTTCATCTGTGGCCGTTTTTCCAGCGTGCGTCTCAATGAGGCAAGACGATCTTGTGCTTGTTTCCTATTGTTAGGCAGCCTCTGTCTTGGTAACCGGAAAGGTAGTGGTCCCACCCAGCTCTTCGAGCTGTCTTGATGAAACTCTGCTTCCATGATCTTAAGAAACTTCATATCTTCTACGGATGGGGCTAGTTTGTGGTCGTTGGCAGTTCGCGTGAAGATGGTTTGACCCAGACTGTCTGCATCATGTGTTGCTGTGCTGAACTTAGAGGTCAGTGCTGGATGATGTGTGTAGTCAGGGGTTTGATTGAAGATTTCTCTTACCTTGAGTTGGTTGTTGCATGGCTGCAGATGGCTAGTACGACCATTCTCCAAGATAGACGTCTTGTAACTGTTCACCTCTAGTGGTTCGCGAGCACCTGCTAGACACACGTCACCAACGACAACCCATCCCAGGTCCAGCCTTTGGGCGAACGGTGCGTTGTCTGGACCACTTATCTGCTCACGGACCTTGTGGACCCTGAGAATGTCTCTGCCCAGCAAGAGGAGTATGTCAGCGTTAGGATCGAGAGGTGGTATTTCGTCGGCAATGCACTTCAGGTGAGCATGGTGATGAGCTGCATTTGGCGTAGGGACTTCGGAGCGGTTGTTGGGAACTTGGTTGCACTCTAAAAGTGAAGGCAAAGGAAAGCTTAGCTTTGTGTCTGCTGACTCCACTGTGAACCCACTAGCTCTTCTCCCTGTTGTCTGAGTTAGTCCAGCGCATGTTTCCAGTGTGTAAGGGAAGGAAGGCCCTGTGATTTTGAAAACGTTGAAGAACTCAGACTGTGCCAAGGAACGATTACTCTGCTCGTCCAGTATGCATACATTTTCTTGGCCTCTTCCGAGCGACCAGCTGGATACACACTTACAAGGCATATTTTCGAGCATGCTCGTGCGCTAACACCTTCACCACACACTTGTGTGCACCTTGATGTGACCTGATAGTCTGCTTTGTCTTCCTCCCCGCCGTGCTCTGAAGAGGGAGGAGATGGCTTAGGTTTCCAGACTGCTGGTCCTGGGTGTAGTGCTGACACGTGACCCGTGCTCCCACATTCTATACATTTCACCTCAGCCGTGCAGTTTCTGGCGAGATGACCAGTAGAGGAGCAGCACCGGAAGCAAAAGGAATGTTCCTTTAAGAGCTGTTTGCGCTCCTCTAGACTCTTTTCTCTAAAGCTTCTGCATTTCTTCAGAGGGTGTGGTTTCTTATGTAGAGGACAATGGTTGTTTGGGTCTGTTAGCTTCTTATCCTCTCTGCTTTCATATCTGTCAGCAGACGACACTTGTGTCTTGTGAACAGATACAGGCATCTTCGTGGATTTCTCCCACGTACTCTTTTTCTCCATAGGAACTGTCGTGGAGAGGTTGAAGCTGGGATCATTACAAGCTTTTGCCTCTGTACGAACAAAGTCTGCAAAGACAGAGAAAGGTGGGAAACTGACATGATGATCACGTTTGTATCTTGAACCATAAGATATCCACTTTTCTTGGATGTTGTATGGGAGTTTTTCGATGATGGGCATAACCCCTCTGGAAGTATCCAAATATGACAGACCTGGGAGGGAGCCATCTCTCTTAGCAGCCTCAAGCTCTAACAGCAGGTCTGCTAACTCTCTGAGTCGTTTTGGGTCTTTGTTGGTCAGTATGGGGAAGCTTTCCAGCTTGTCAAAGAGAGCCTGTTCAATAACCTCAGGTGAGCCGTATATTTCCTCAAGCCTCTCCCAGGCCATCATTAGTCCAGCGTCAGGGTGTCTGATGTTGACGGCCTTGATTCTCCTCACCTGATCTGATGACTCTTTTCCCAGATATTTGCAGAGCAGGTCGAGTTCTTCTCCAACAGACAGATCCAGACCAGCAATAGCACTTAGGAAGGACGTTTTCCAAGCCCAATAATTCATTGGTTGATCGTCGAATGTTGTGAGGCCTGATGTCACTAAGTTACTGCGGGCAAGATATTTAGCCAGATCGTTAGTGGTTTGAGGGTTGTGGTAACTGGCTTCATAGGGCGTACCTTGGTTAGGCTGATAAGCAGAGAATGGAGACTGCTTATTGAGAGTCCACGCCGGTGCTGGTGTACCAGGTCGAGGAGCCTTTAATGTGTGGTGAGGCGTAGTTTGGGTAGAAACAGCAGCTTGTGTTTGAGCAAGGCCTTTAAGTGAGTAGGACTGTGTAGGCTTAACATCCTCTCCTTTACTATGTTGTGATGGTTCATTTAGGTGTGGGCCTATGGGGCAACAATGTCACTAATTTTGCTAGGCGATCCACCTATTCTGCTGGTTTGCTCTTTCACATAAGCAGCGGTGCGCTGGTACATAAAGTGTTGAGACACTGGATTAAAGCCTCTGCTGGCCTCTTCAACATCAAGCTCTAGTAAACCAGCCTGCAACATTTTTACTTCAGCTATGGCAGCATCTTTCTCCTTTTCTTCCTTTAATGCATCAAGAGTAGCTTGAATGCGTGCTTGCTCAACTTTTAGCTCAATTTCCCACTTAGAGTGTGATGTTCTAGCCTGTGCTGCTTCAGCCCTTGCCATAGCCATAGCCAGTGCTAAATTAGCCTTTGAGCTGGATGATGAGCGCGACGCACGTGTGTGCACAGAGTGTGCGTTTACACTTATTTTATCCATGTTGTCATTTTCTTCCATAATGGCTGGGTTGTGAATTCAATAACGTGGATGAAGAGATAAGCTGGCGTGAAGGCTGTACATATGCACTGAGTTAGCCACTTAGCTCTTGGTGTCGCTCCGTAGGAAGCCTGTCTCCGTCCCCGGAGCTGGCTGTAATGCCGTCTTTTCACTGTAAGGGTCTCACTAGCACTGAGCTAGCTATCCATCCAGTTAAACCGTTTGAAAGAAACAGCACAGTTGTCAGTTTTACTGAAGTCTCTTTACTTGGTGAAACTGTAAAGACAATACAGACATAACAGTTTATTATTGACTGCCCGACTGACGAGCTAAATAGACAGAATACTTCACACAATGAGCTACGGTGCACAAACTGAGAAGCTAATCAGCCTAGCCGCTAGTAGCTTAGCCGCAAAGAATACTCACTGCATTCCTACAAACATAAACATTTTACATACAACATATTCCCATGAAGCCACAGTCTGTCGGACAATAACACTCACAGACGATGCGTGAACCAGCGGGAAATACGAAGCACAGCCCATGGAGAGCAGACGTCCGTTCATGAAACAACCCAAGCTACACGTGGAGCACACCCGGGAACGAACAAGTTCGGTCTCCTAGCAACAAGAATCGAATAAACCACTAGAAAGCAGCAGTGTCAAACAACCACCACAAGGTGGTGCCAAAACACAGCCAAGAAAACACATATACGACAGATATACACCAAAAACACACATCAAGGACAGAACAGTGCCACATTGCTTTTCTTCCAGACTGCAACGCTGGTCCCGCAAATCAAGCAAGAACGTGATTGGTAGATATTAATTTTGGGGGGGGGCAGGAGGGGTGTTAGATAGATATAGAGTTGTAGTAAGTAGATAGAGTTCGCTATGATTTAGGTTTCGTTTATGCATAGGGTAGATTCTTTTAATTACATTTCCTTTTTTGTTTTGTGTATTTTATACATTTTGGATTTGCTTGGCGAGCTATTTTTAGAACATGCCCCCGCGGGCGACTCACGTTGCCTCTGCGGGTGACCAAGTGCCCGCGGGCACCGTGTTGGCTACCCCTGGTCTAAACTGTCCCTGAGGGTTATACTGTGCACACACAGAACATGCTAAACTATTATTTTACTAGTAGTTTGTAAAGCCATAGACTGTGAATATCTTCTGTATTATGTCCACCATTCCCACTGTTGAGCTGCGGTCCAACCCATGGCTCCATATAGCTGCATATCGAAATAAGCTTTTTGGTAATACAAATGTGCCTTCTGTACTTTCCCACAACCCCTCTTTATTCTGTGTACACAATTTCTTCTTCCAGTATATCTTCTCTTTTTCAGGTGCATTTGCTTGCATGTCTTTTAGTATGTCATGATCAATGTGTTGCATATTTTCAGAAATATATTGATCATTGTCATGTCACTGTCTTTGTGCTGCTTTCTTAGCCTCCTCATCTGCCTTGCGGTTCCCTTCCTATATGCAAAATTCCAGGGACGTGGGTTTGGCTGGACGAGTAAGGAGAGAACGAGGGCATATGGAGTGGAGAATATCACGTTTGCCAAAGCAACCCCATTTAGCCGTGTTCCCCCATGGCTTTTCCCAGAAGCTAAACTAGATATGAGTATTGAAGAAAGGAAAAAAGAGTGGCAAATATATGAAGTGGGAATTAAAACAAGTATGTACCTGAATGAAAAGTATTACAATTACCTACAAATGTACACAGATGGTTCTAAGAACAAGGAAGAGTGTGTTGGAGTTGGTATATACATCCCAGACTTTAAAATATCTATTTCAAAAAGAGCGTCTGATCAATTATCAGTGGACACAGCAGAAATGCTGGCTGTAATAATAGGATTACAGTGGGTTGAAGAGGTCAGACCAGATAGGGTGGTGATGTGCACAGATTCATTATCCATATTACAAAGCATACAGTCAACAACAACTGCCAGAGAAGACATTCTCATAGAACTGAATCACAGCCTGTTAAGACTTCACAGAGGCGGCATAGATCTGCAGTTCTGCTGGGTGCCTGCTCATGAGGGGGTGAGAGGGAACGAGTGTGCTCATGAGGGGGTGAAAGGGAACGAGTGTGCTCATGAGGGGGTGAGAGGGAACGAGTGTGCTCATGAGGGGGTGAGAGGGAACGAGTGTGCTCATGAGGGGGTGAGAGGGAACGAGTGTGCTCATGAGGGGGTGAAAGGGAACGAGTGTGCTCATGAGGGGGTGAGAGGGAACGAGTGTGCTCATGAGGGGGTGAAAGGGAACGAGTGTGCTCATGAGGGGGTGAGAGGGAACGAGTGTGCTCATGAGGGGGTGAGAGGGAACGAGTGTGCTCATGAGGGGTGAAAGGGAACGAGTGTGCTGATAAATGAGCAAAAAGTGCACTACAAAAGGAAATCACATTACCAGTTCAACTTGGAGAAGGAGAAGGAAAAGCAGTCATTAAGAAGAAAGGGATGGAGATCTGGCAGAAAAGGTGGGAGGAAGACCAGAAAGGCAAAGAATATCACAAAGTACAAAAGACAATCACAATTAATATTATAAAGAAAGAAACAGAATGGAGGAAATCTACTCACACACACAAAGCCGTGGCAGCACATCACTCCCACCCTCATCCACCTACACTGGTTGCCGGTCAAGTTCCGTATATCCTACAAAGTCCTCCTCCTTACCTACAAGTCCCTCCATGCCCTTGCCCCCCAGTACCTATCGGACATCCTTCACCCACATGCCCCACCCCGGAACCTGCGGTCCTCAGACTCTGGCCTGCTCACCACCCCCCGCACCAAACTGCGAACCTTCGGGGACAGAGCCTACAGTGTGGCAGCCCCCACCCTCTGGAACGCTCTCCCTGCGGAGATTCGCGACATCCCCACACTCGACGCCTTCAAAAGGGCCCTCAAGTCCCATCTGTTTGCCAAGGCTTTCGGCCCCTAATCGATCTGTTGTTTTGTCTGTCTGACTTTTGTTTTGTTATGTTTGTTCTTGCCCTATTACTGTACAGCGACCTTGGGTCCCTTGAAAGGCGCTATATAAATGCAAGCTATTATTATTATTATTAAATCACAATAGCTAGACTCAGAATAAATCACATGGCTTTGAATGGTACGCTGTATATCATGGGGAAAAGTGACAGTGACAAGTGTGGGAACTGTGGAGTAAAAGAAGATGTGGAACATATTTTATTACATTGTGACATCTATAAAGCGGAAAGAGAAACTAAAGGCTAAAGTTTTAGAGGGAGAGGGGTTGGTGTTCTGGGAACAGAAGGAGAGGGAGTGAGAGCTACCAGAAAGGCACTGTTTACCTTCTTGAGTGAAACTGGGGTAGGACAAAGAATTTAACATTAGGTCAGGAAAGAATATAGATTTTAGTTTTATTTATTTCATGTTTTTGTTGATTTATTTGTATTAGATCACAGGTTAAAGAGTTGGTATGATATGATGATTCATACTCATGTACAGTAAGTAGGTGGCGGTATGCTATGGAATGCCATTTAAGCCAAAATTAAATAAATAAATAAATACATAAATAATTAAATAAATACATATATATATATAATTATGCCTATGAAATACATTCTGAAATAAATAAATGTGGCATAAATATGTATACATGTACATTTAAATACACATTTATTTATTTCAGGGTACTTGTATTTCATAATGACACATTTCCATTTCTTATATGCAAATGAACGGGGCGTGGTTAGCTCACAGATCCAGACCAAAGCAACAGCACCGCAACACTGACTCAATAGCTCTTGTTTCACACTCAGCCTGATTTAGCTCTGGTTCTTCCTGTTTCAGCCGCAGCGGAGCCGGCTCTAAACACCGAACACCGGTTCTTAGCTGACCCCACTTGGCTGCCCGGCAAGAACCAAGAACCACGCTCACGTCGGAAGGGGGCGAGATTAACCTGAGCCATAATAACAGTTTATGGCGAGTACGGAAAATGAAAGTTGTAACAAGCAGTAGCGCTGAGCAAAGTGACTAGAAGGCAACCACACACTTATAAAAAAACACACTTTATAAAGTCAGCCAACACTAACCAGGCTTCGTGTGATTCTGTTTATTTGTACCTTACTTTGACCATCCGTTCACTGTTATTGATCATTGTGGAGAGCAGGCAGAAGTTTTTTTGTATTATAGCAGCTATCAGATGGAATCAATACATGGGCTGCCCAGGTTGTCATGTCCGACTATCACAAGTAGAATCATAATGAAAAGGTAAAATGTGCCTGTAGAAAACGGCTTATGCCACAATAGGATAGCAACAAGTAGTCAATATAATCAGTTTAGCTTCGGTTGCTGTTGCATAACTGCGGTCAACTCAGCCGTCTCTCGCGTTCGCTTGGTCAAATCAGCAGCTATTCATTTTTGAGTGCGCAATTAATAGCGCCTTTACGGTAATCGCTGTACAAGAGTACAATAATGGATGTTTTTTTTGCAATACAAGTCATTTGTACCATAAGTTCTTAATAAAACTGACACTGTTTGACTGCTACAATAAAATGAAGTTGGCTACTTTTATTGTGTACTTGTTGAGTAATACTCTATCAAACTCCCTTCCAGAGTACAATCATGCATTTTTAGCTATCTTTGATGAGGGATCAAATGATATTTTGCCATAAGTTCTTAATACAATTGGGACTGTTGGACTCAGTACTACTTGGACTACTCCCACAAGTACAATAAAGTATTTTTACTGTGTACTTCTTGAGTAATCCTTTGTCAAACTCCCCTCCTGAGTACAATAATTAATGTATTCTGCTATATTTGATGAGGGATAAAATGATTTTTCGCAACAAGTTCTACATGAAATTGATACTGTTGGAGTCAGTACTACTTGGACTACTCCCACAAGTACAATCAAGTGTTTGAGTAATCCCCTGTCAAACTCCCCTCCTGAGTAGAATAATGCATGTTTTCTGCTATATTTAATAAGCGTTAAAAGCGTTCACAATACTGGGAGGCTGTGGCTCAGTGGATAGTGTGCTGGACTTCGAATCAGGGGAGGACACTTCACCCCAAATTGCTCCTGTGGGAATTGTCCACAGTACTGAATGTATGTAAGTCGCTTTGGATAAAAGTGTCTAACAATGAATGTAATGTAATGTAATGTAATGTAATGTAATGTACAGATAATGTTAGACAGAGTATTTTAAGAGGATAAGGTAGACAGATGACATCAACACTAGATCCACTAGATCAGTACTCCAGCAGCAGCATTGTTACCCCTTGGAAAGTCTTTAGAGACTATCCTGGATAGCTGTTCACAACCTTCCTTCAGCACAGTGACACACCCCTGTCACTCTTGTTGGCCTCTTATGATGCTGCTAAAGTCCTTCGACTGCACCTTTTTGACTCCAATACAGGCATTTGTATATGTTTGGAGAAATTACACAATAAATGGCCCAGATGTGTACACATCGAAATCTTGTAGTGCAGGAAGAAATACACACTGGCTAAGCCTGCAGGTGATATAGGCTTTGTTTTGCAATATTTATTCAAAGGTCACTTCTTATTTAAATAAATACCTGAAATATAGATATTATCTCTTATCAAAGATAGCAGAATACATGAAAGAATGTACTCAGGACAGGAGTTTGACCTAGTATTACTCAAAAAGTACACAGTAAAAGTACTTGATTGTACTTGTGGTAGTAGTCCAAGTAGTACGGAGTCCAACAGTAGGCTATCAATTTAACTAAGAACTTTTGGCAAAATACCATTTTATCTCTCATCAAAGATAGCTAAAAACATGCATTATTGTACTCGGGAAGGGAGTTTGACAGAGTATTACTCAAAAAGTACACAATAAAAGTAGGCCTACTTCATTGTATTTGTGGTAGTAGTCTAACAAGTACTGAGTCCAACAGTACCAATTTTATTAAGAACTTATGGCTAAAAATTATTTTATCTCTCATCAAATATAGCAGAAGTGGCATGATTTTGTTCTCAGGAGGGGACTTTGAGAGAGTATTACACAGTAAAAGTAGCCTACTTCATTTTATTGTAGCAGTCAAACTAGGACTGAGTCAAACAGTGTCAGTTTACCGTAAAGGCGCTATTAATTGCGCACTCAAAAATGAATAGCTGCTGATTTGACCAAGCGAACGCGAGAGACGGCTGAGTTGACCGCAGTTATGCAACAGCAACCGAAGCTAAACTGATTATATTGACTACTTGTTGCTATCCTATTGTGGCATAAGCCGTTTTCTCCAGGCACATTTTACCTTTTCATTATGATTCTACTTCTACTTCAGCTAAGAACCGGTGTTCGGTGTTTAGAGCCGGCTCCGCTGCGGCTGAAACAGGAAGAACCAGAGCTAAATCAGGCTGAGTGTGAAACAAGAGCTATTGAGTCAGTGTTGCGGTGCTGTTGCTTTGGTCTGGATCTGTGAGCTAACCACGCCCCGTTCATTTGCATATAAGAAATGGAAATGTGTCATTATGAAATACAAGTCCCCTGAAATAAATAAATGTGTCATTATGAAATACAAGTCCCCTGAAATAAATAAATGTGTCATTATGAAATAAGTCCTGAAATAAATAAATGTGTCATTATGAAATAAAGTCTTGAAATAAATAAATGTGTCATTATGAAATAAAAGTCTCTTGAAATAAATAAATGTGTCATTATGAAATAAAAGTCTCTTGAAATAAATAAATGTGTCATTATGAAATAAAAGTCCCATGAAATAAATAAATGTGTATTTAAATGTACATGTATACATATTTATTGCCACATTTATTTATTTCAGAATGTATTTCATAGGCATAATTATATATATATGTATTTATTTAATTATTTATGTATTTATTATTATAATTTTGGCTTAAATGGCATTCCATAGTATGCACCTTTTAAGTTGTTTGCAATCTGCCAAAAACGAAGAGAAGAAGAAGAAGAAAGCCCCAAAGCGAGAGCACGACCCTTACGAAAATGAACTATAGTATACTATAGTATTACTATAGTAATACTATAGTATACTATAGTATTACTATAGTAATACTATAGTATACTATAGTATACTATAGTATTACTATAGTATACTATAAGAGTTGTATAGTAATACTATAGTATACTATAGTAATACTATAGTAATACTATAGTAATACTATAGTATACTATAAGAGTTGTATAGTATACTATAGTAATACTATAGTAATACTATAGTATACTATAGTATTACTATACAACTCTTATAGTATACTATAGTAATACTATAGTATACTATAGTAATACTATAGTAATACTATAGTATACTATAGTAATACTATAGTATACTATAGTATACTATAAGAGTTGTATAGTGTCCTATAGTAAGTTTGTAGTGTTCTATAGTATTTTTCACCAGCTCTCGGATTACTATAGTTTTTCCTGTAGTGCCATTTATTAGCTATAGTAGCCCTATAATATTTCAATAGTAATGCTATGTATCTAGATCTTTGTAGTATTCCTATATTATTTTAAATAGCATAACTATAGTATAATATATAGTGTTTCTGTAGTTGTTTTTTGAACACACTATAGAACACTCCTATAGTAATAGTATGATATCGTCATAGTGAATGCATATTATTACTATAGTGTTTGTAAAAGTATTACTATTGTGTTTTTTTTGGTGCTTCCGTATTATTCCTATATTATTTTAAATAGTACTACTATAGTATATAATATATAGTGTTTCTGTAGTTGTTTTTATATCACGATACAGCAATTCTGCGATACTCGATACATTGCAAGACAATCATCTATGACACATCACGATATCTGAAGAAGAAAAATACCCCAAAAAGGCAAAAAGGAGGTATTGTTTTATGTTTTATTCAATGCATTGTGGGGTCAGTTTCACTGATTTGACATAAAACAATTTACAACAAAGTGCATAGTCTTAGCTTTGGCTCTTTTATACACACACAAACACACACTGACTGCGACTTGTCGAAGACAAACCATCTGCTTTTATACACACAAATTCATTTTGATCAAGTAATCAAAGGCGAGGTCAGAGGTTTGTTTGTGTCGGACGTTGAATAGAGAAAGTGGTGAGCGTTTGCTCTAGTTAACATGCAGTTAGAAATCAGCTGTAAAAGCCAGAAGATTGGCATTAATAAATAAGATAGTAATAGTATATAAATAGATATAAATAGTAATAGTAATACATAGTATATAATAAATATATACAATAGGCTACATTGTTATACCCGCTAGAAATAATGGTTTGAGAGCACTGCGAGTGGCAGTTTATACACGCTAGATAAGCGTTTCAATTCATCTTTATTGAGAGCACCGCAAGTTACTCTCACCGCCCGACCGTCTAAAACCGTATATATAACCGTATAAAACATACGGCAGGCTGTTTTCTAAGACGCGTGGGCACCCTGACAAGACCTAATCCCTTTCATTACTGTTGGGAACAGGTACAAGCCACCCATCTACATACATACATTTACAACGGATATCGTTAAGGAAAAAAAGCTTTGGTTCGCCTTGTCCTCTCGACTTTAGTGCACACTTTCTTTGATGTGATGCCAAGACTTCGATAACTGAACAAACTATCAGCCTTCTTGTCATACAGCTGGACCACAACAACTGGAATGGTCTGACACAAACACTTTGATGTGCAAACACAATTACATTTTAGTAGCAAAAATAACAGTATTTCTCCACAAGATTCATTCTTGAGTTTGACCACAGTGTTATTCCTTTTCTCTGACCGACGATAGTTTGTAGTATGAAAAACCATGTTTCCATTGACAAAGCGGTCATCTGACTCTACTGTTTTGACAGGAACTGTTCTATTCAGAAGTTCTTCTACAGCTAATTGTATAGATATTGTCAGAACAAGTGAAGATGATTTTCCAAGAGTTGTGAAAGTGCCAATCCTTTCCTTTAAAAGTCTTTTGTCAGCAAGCTTGCCTAGAAACAAATCAAAATCAGAATGTGGGTCAAAACCTACAATACAAAGTTGTTTGGATATGTCACGCCAAAGGACAAATAGCTGGCAAATCTGTTTTGGGACATACTGGGTACCATTAAATAGAGTCTTTAGGAATCCATTATTGCTCTCAAAGTTAAATGACGATGTCGCCCAGAGAGGTCCCCAGTTCAGGACACTATCAGTGAGATGGATTAATTGATGACAGTTGAAAGAGACATTTTCTTGTCCATACAGTTGTCCCATCTTTACTACAAAGAGTGTCAAGGCATTGTTAGCAAGTTGGAGGTCATGTGGTGATATTGATTCTTGTAGCAAAATGTGAATACTAAACATCAATAAGAAATAATGTTGCAAAAATGCAGGTGGAAGGATACCTGGCAGAACGCTGATGGAATAAAAGAGAAGGAATGCCCGCCACTCAGATGCCTTCCAGAACTTCCGAGTCAGCAGTGACCGTGGTGTTCTGACTATTTCTTTAGGTGGCTTCAGACAGAGAAGACGAGAGTCTAGCTGTGCAATCTTTCGACCTAAATACCATGGATTCAAACAGTTGCACGTGTCCAACCACAGAGACATAAGCTGTCGGCACACACCAAGCAGCACAGAATGCATGTAATCGGGGACAAATCCCAAAACGATGTTGAACAGGGGAAGCATAAAAAGCATGGACAATCCTTTAACTCCATTTTGTGGGCTAGCAGATTGAACGGCCTTAACTGCATTGTCTCTGAACTCATTGTGTGTCCTCTTCACTTGTTGCTCTTCATCATACACATAATACCTTATGAATCCCCTGCCCTTTGGCATAACCACACCAGGGTGTAAGCACCAGTCACAACCATATTCCCCATTGAACTGTTTGCAATTCCGGAGTAGTGGCCTGGCAATGGCATCAGAGGAGCAAACCAAAGAGAACACTTTGGAGGAGTGAGTGGTGTCCTGTCTGTCTTTCCATTCAAATGGGTTTTGGGCAAGATCGCAACATTCATCAATGAACGGCTTTAAAAATGTGTCCACCCTAGGTTTTTCAGGGCCAAACCAAAGTCCTGCAACCATCACATTCTCTTTCCTTTGTATGCAGGGGAGTTCATTGATTGTAAATTGAAGTGGCCAAATTGAGTAATTAGAGGAGTTAAAGATTGGCACGCCATCACAGTTCCACAAGAGTGTAAGATCATCTTCAGCCAATTTACCTTTTTTGAGCAACTTTTGGTAAATCTTCCCATCCATCAAATCCTTAATGTTGTCACGTGCATGCCTAATAGATTTAGGTATTAAGTCTATACCATGGTTCTCAAGAGTGTCTTTTAGGATTGTTATGAATGCATTTCATAACGATCAGTGAAAACCAGTGTTAATGGTCATCATGAGTTTTTTTAAAACATTAGGTAGATAGTGTATTCTGTCTGTTTGCATATCACCCTTTGGAATAAATCCTTGAACCAAAGACAAACTGAATGCAGACTTTTAAACAATATATCAGAAGAACCTATTTAAGCTTTACACTTGTTGTTATGGAATTAATTTACGGATTGCATCATTACACATGTGTAACAGTTGTAAATATGCAGTGGGGTTTATTTAATTTCATTTTGTATAATCACACAAATTCTGTGTTTTATATTATTTAATTCTGTGTTCTTCATTTTATTGAATGTTGAATACCTGACTGACAAGGTTAGAGATCAGTGGGCGGAGCCTCTGAAGTGTGGTCGCTGTGCTCAGGAGATTATTGTTGTGAGGACTTCCCCCCCTATATATTGTGTCCCTCACGTGTCCTCTTCCCTTTTTGTAAATGTTCCACGCGAGAGGAGTCACTGTGATGGAAATCTAATGTAAAACTGATCGCAGAAAAAGACGCAGGCCCTTCAAGGTTAATTAACGTTAATATATATACACATGTACTTCTACCTATCCCCATTGTGTCCTATATTTTCTTTTACATTTCTGCTTTGATATTGTCTTATCAGTACTAATGTTATAAATACTGTAGACTCTAATAGACATACAGATGACTCTATGTTACAGCGTATGCTTCTCCTTGTTGAGGACAGCAACAGTTTTCTTTTTGTGCACTTTTTTTGTTTCTTCATCATTATTATCAGCATGTCAACAAATACTGTACACTATGTTTGCATCAGCACACCTCCACTCTAGATGATTCCATGCATTTCATGTATACTGACTATTTATGAAGAGCACAAACTGCTTCCAAAAGTCTACACTTCACATAGAACTTACCGTCTCAGTGCCGTCATCTGGATAAGAAGTTGTCACTTGGTTCATCATGGATGCCTATGACGGAGTACAGTTTTAAGGACAAGACGCTTGTGCCTGAGACATTGCATGTCTTTATGATCACATACGGACAACTCACCATCTCAGTGCCATTGCCCTGGTTAGAATCCATTGTTTCAGTGGAGTGACATTGCCTTGGGTGTTGCATGGGGTCCTTTAGGGAAACAGACATGAATGGGTGAAATAGATAACAGGGATCCTAGGCCAGGGATAATGAAAATATCAGGCTTGCTACTGCTTTAAGCATTATAGATTTAAGCCTTTTTTAATGCCACTCAGAATTAGATTTAATACCAATTTTATAAAAAATAAAATCTAAAAGAGCAAGCAAGGACATCAAGTACTTAGGGTTCAGGGGTAGGTAAAAAGTCAGCAGTATAAGCCACATAGAAGTGGTATCATCTGAATACTGGGAACCTGAAGATTAATTATACCTAGGAAAGCCACACACACTCTGAATGCCCTAGAGGTCTGTAGTTTGTGGTAGTAAAGTTTCATGAGGCTGTGATTATCCTAGAGGTCGCAACAGGTCATTTTAAACAGTGACGTCAAGTTTAAAAAATAAATAAAGTCCAGTCAAAAATGCTTTACAGACGTGAAGGAATTTGATAAGAAACTGTTAATTGTGTTAAGTGATCTCGAGCTGATGGGTTGTCTCCAGGAATTGTGTCAAGTCAACTGCAACACTACTAGCTAGCAACACTACAGCTAGCTAACAATTATCTTGCTACACAGTATGAGTCAAAGAAATATACTCATATAAAAATATATTACTGTACATTTGCTTTTCTGTTGAACTCTGTCTGTCGTGGCAGACGACCCTCGGACTGAATCCATTTTTTATATGGTCCTCGTATCACTCGCGGTGCAGGCATGCTGTCAATATGGAAATTATGAGCGCACTCAGCGCAGTGCACATACGGGTACTTCTGCTCTTACAGCCAGGTATGACGGGTACCTTACTAGCCAATCAGAGGGAGAGTAGGGCGGGTGAAGCGGGAAAATCTGAAAACAACCGTTATCTCTTCATCAAATGATCAAAGACGATAATAAAATGTACGCCCTTGCCCTTTTGTAGAAGAAAACAGTTACGAGGTCATACCTACGGACTGGATTGAACATTTTGAAGACAGCTTTGAAGAAGACATGGAAGAAGTGGAGTATGTGGTGAATTGGCTAAAGGGGAAGAGTGGCAAGGTCTCGAGATGTCCAGCGAGAATTTTAGCTGCCAATGGTAAGCTAACTAAGTTAAGCTAACATTTGCTATATATTATCTATTGTTTTTAAGTTACACAGCTGCTAGCTGGCTAGCCCTTTCAGTTATTGCTATAATGTTAGCTAAATAATGTTAGCTAAATAATTCATTAGTAGTTTAACCAGGGATTTTTCACTTCCAAAAGCAGCAGCCAAATTAAGCCTGACAGGTGAAGTTTAACAGTTGCTATCTTTTGGTTATTCAATATTCATAATTTAACTGCTCTCCAAATATATTAAAAGTAATGTAGACAAACAGACAGTTTATACAGTTTGAAAACAGTTAAATAACCAAATTCTTTCTGAGTGTCCTTAACAACGCTCCTTAACAACGTGTCACATAACTATATATATTCCAAATATAAGTTGCGCAGAACTATTATCAGTCATACAAGTTAAAACGTTTGTATTTTTTCTTGTGTGTGTGTGAGGGTGTGAGAGAGAGAGAGAGAGGGGTTCCTATATGCCCCTTTCTCACCAACGCAGCTCCTGTTCTAGCTCCGTACCCCCATTTTGTTCACATCGCCCAGAGCCCAACTGCCAACTGGTGCTGCCGCCGCTAATTTCTCCCCAACGCCGCTCATAACAACAATGGGTCGTTAACTACCCGCTGTGAAGAATATATTCACTGTCTGACTGTCACACCAGCAGCTGATACATAGCAAGTTCTGATAAGGACAAATATAATTTCTCAAATTGTCTTTTTATGTATTTATATACCCCCAACCCCATTGCAGTGGATCGACTGAAGATCGTCGAGCTGGCCAATGGAGCAACGTTATCCTCCTTGGATAAACAAAAAGGAAGGGGAAAGAGGGAGAAACGGAAGAATCCCAACTACGAGGCTGAGGAAGAAGAAAGTGTCATGGTATCATTTTAGTTTTCTCTGTGAAGGCTATCCCCCTTAACTAATGGCGCGTTTCCACTAAACGGCCTCGCTCGGTATGGCTAGGCCTCGTTAGGACTGGCTCACTTTATGGCGCATTTCCATTACAGTTTAGGAACTGGGGCAGTAACTATAGTAACGCAGTGTAGGCGGAGCCGTGACGTGATCTTCAGAGAACCCCAGAAACACAACACAGCCGTTAGCTGTTAGCACTCAGAGCTCACAGCTCCTCATATATGTTCAGAAACTAGACAAAAGTTAAACAAGTACAAACCACAGACTGCCTGTGTCATGGAGAATACAGTCGCTGCTTTATTTATGTCTGTATAGGCCGTTGTTGTGAGTGTGGACGGTCGGAGCATATACTGCGTTAGCTTAGCCAATCTCCATTTAGAAAACACGCATTTTAAAAGGTGTTTCTCTGCCGTCTGTCTGCAGACTTGACAAAGCATTAATTCATGGTTTTTACTAACCGGTATCAGTATGTTGTTACTTCATCATTTAGAAATGTGTATTACAATTAAATCACGGTCAAATATGTCCATCTTGTTGTAGTTGTAGCCCCCTTGCCAGCGATGCTCTCTCTAGTTTAGCATACTCAGCCCGACTCAGCCTCGTTGTCATACATTATTACAACAGCAGGTAATACATAGGATAAAACATACGATAAAACACCAATAAAAGACAGCTACTAACTCACCTCCTCCGATGCCCCAAAGGCCTGACGGAAGAGGTGGGTCTTTAGCTGCCCCTTAAAAATCTCTACTGAGGCAGAGGCTCTTAGTGTCTGGGGGAGTTTATTCCAAAGCCTTGGGGCCACCACCTCAAAGGCACGGTCCCCCTTAGTCTTTAGCCTGGTTCGGGGCACCCTTAGGAGGCCTTGCTCAGAGGGGCCCGGATTGTGCTGTGAGGGTGGATCAGGTCATTAATGTAAGCTGGGGCTTGGCCATGGACAGCTCTATAAGTGAAGACCAAAACCTTGAATTGGGTACTGAGATGGACAGGGAGCCAGTGCAGGGCAGAAAGAATCGGAGTGATGTGGCATGTTTTTTTGGACCGAGTGAGCAATCTGGCTGCTGCATTTTGGACCTGTTGTAACCGGTTTATTGATGTTTTGTTGAGGCAGGAGAACAGAGCATTACAGTAATCCAGCCGGGATGAAATAAAGGCATGAATAGCCATCTCCATTTCTGTGTTTGATAGAACCCCCCTGAGCTACTACTGGTGCTCTGTATGCAGAGTAGAAAATGCTTGCTGTCACCAGGGAATAGCCGATGTTGCAAGGCACGTTAACAGCAAATGCCATCAGGAAAAACAGAAAGCAGTGCAATCCAGCACTGGAATTCAGCAATTCTCAGTTCCACTTCCTTCTGCTGGGGCAATGACTGTCCAAGAAGTGAAGGTTGGTTATGCTCAGTGGTGTTGTGGTTATTTAGTGGATGATAAAGACACTATACTGTTTACATGATAAGCTAATTTCCTAAATAGAGTTTTGCCTTTTTGGAACTAGCATACTCTATTAACTGAATTCATTGTGTACATTCATACATATCACCAATCCAACTGTATCTTGTAGACAAGGAGGGCAGAATTAAAGATGGCGGTGATGCTGGCAAACCATAATCTACCACTGGCTGTCACAGATCATCTGGGGCCACTCATGAAAGAGTGCTTCAAAGACTCACCCACTGCACAGGACTATAAATGTGCAAGGACCAAGACCTCTTGCCTCATAAACAAAGTATTGGCGCCACATTACCAGAACGCACTGGTGATGCTGATGAGGGAGAATCCATACACCATCATTACAGATGGCTCAAATGACACAGGTAGGAATTAAATACCTTTACATCCTGGTATGAACAACATTATTTTTCTTTTTTATTCTAGCCATATTTTTTAAGTATGAGATATATATTTATTTGATGTTCCCTAAGACAATGTGCTAATTTCTTTGTCAATGCAGGAAGAGAAAAGATGAACCCCCTTACTGTGCGTGTGTTTGATGTGAATAGGGTGGCACATCGGTTCCTAGATATGTGCACCACAAGTGGAACCAGATCTGGTACAGCAGAGCTAATCTTCCAAAAGATTGATGCCACCTTACAAAACCACAAGATTCCATGGTGCAACTGTATGGTCTCTCTGTAGACAATGCAGCCGTGAACATCGGACAACACAATTCAATCGCATCAAGAGTTCTGCAAAACAACCACAGTGTTTATGTACATGGTTGCCCGTGTCATATTTTACACAACACTGCAAAGCGAGCAGGTCTTACCTTTACTGAGGTAAGTGTATGTTGAATATATGTTAAATATTTAGGTGATGTACAGGGGATACAGTTACAAAAAATGTTTAATTGCAGGTGTCACATTTTGATCTGGAGGACGTTGTGGTTGATGTGGGCTTTTGGTTTAAAGGAAGCACCAACCGCAAGGGATTTCTGGCAGGTATCAACTTTCCAGCCAGTTCTACACAAATTATACAAACTAAAATGTAAGTAGTTAACTGGTAATATGCGTCTTATACAACTGTGGAATATATTTCCTTTGAACAGAGTTTTGTGAGCTCTTTGAGTCAGAATACCTGGAAGTCCTACAGCATGCCTCTGTGCGGTGGTTGAGCCTTGAAACCTGTGTGACCCGCATTCTGAGATTGTACGAGCCACTTGCCAGCTATTTCCAATCAACAGGTAAGATATATATCCAAATATATGCTATATTATGCAGTCTTGAAATCAACATTAGTGTGTGAGTTGTATCTTTGTTTTCTCTCACTTATAGAGGGGAATCAGCCAAGACTGAAGAGGCTACAGGGAGCCTTTTCTGACCCCATGACTGAAGTGTATCTCCTCTTCTACCAAGCAACCATACCAGCCTTCACCTCTCTGAATCTCCTCTTCCAGAGACAACATCCATCTATATTTTTATTGCAAGATGAGGTATATCTAGAGGAAGTGATTTAAGCCTGCATTCCAGTATTTTGTTAATGTAATATTCGGGTAAGATGTAATACTTTCTTAAATATATTTCAGATGATTACATTCATCCGCAAGCTCTGCTCCAAGTTCCTCTTGCCCACAGTACTGCAGACCCACCTTAAGCCTCAGGACATCCCATATGTGGATAAGGAGAACCATCTGCCTGGTAATTGTAATTTAGTGAAAAGTAAAGTAAGATGAAGTGTGTGTGTATATATGGTAACAGTCAAAAGTCTGGACACACTTCACATTAAATCTAATTATATTGAAGTTTATATATGAATACAATAATGGGATTAGTTCTAGACTGATTGTTTCATGATTTGACAACAACTGGGCATGTTCAGACCTTTGTATAGTACAGTATTTATATGTGTAATTGTCTTTTGGAATTACATGAGTAATCATTCAAATGCTATAATGAAGCTCACGGAAAGGTGTGTATGTAAGTGCTTTTATGAAAGTACATTGGATTTGATTGTGTTTTCTGCATCTCTAACAGGATACAAACTGAATGTCGGCTTCATCACCAGGGTGAGGCTCAATCATCTCCTGGATGCTGGGGACATCACCGCCCAGAAAGTGGAGTTATTCCACACCGCATCCCTCAACTTCTTTGTGAAAGCTGTAGAGTATGCTCTACAAAGGCTGCCTCTAAGTGAGCCCTTGCTGAAGCATGCCAGGTTTCTTGATGTGAGGCAGAGGGCAGAATGTGGGGTGGAGGATGCCCTCTACTTTGTTGACAGGTAAAATGTATATATTAATTTATTTTCTAATTCTTCAGAAATTAACAACCAATATAAACAAATATACCAACTACTCAGTTTCACCCTTACCTTTGAAGTATATCTCAAAGTGAATAGAAGTTTGTAACTCTACCTTTGTTTCTCTTCAAAAAAGGTATGCCCACCTTCTCCCCTACCACAGCCCACAAGATCATGCCTCATTGGGGGAGGAGGTCCTGGACTACCAGATCATGCCTCATTGGGGGAGGAGGTCCTGGACTACCAGATCATGCCTCATTGGGGGAGGAGGTCCTGGACTACCAGACCATGCCTCATTGGGGGAGGAGGTCCTGGACTACCAGACCATGCCTCATTGGGGGAGGAGGTCCTGGACTACCAGATCATGACTCATTGGGGGAGGAGGTCCTGGACTACCAGATCATGATCATTGGGGGAGGGGTCCTGGACTACCAGACCATGACTCATTGGGGGAGGAGGTCCTGGACTACCAGATCATGACTCATTGGGGGAGGAGGTCCTGGACTACCAGATCATGACTCATTGGGGGAGGAGGTCCTGGACTACCAGATCATGCCTCATTGGGGGAGGAGTTCCTGGACTACCAGACCATGCCTGTGCCAATATTGGAAGCAGACCCAGATATTGAGGGCTTCTGGGCCAACATGGCCAGTTTAAAACACAAGGTCAGATATCTAAGTGTGTCTCATTCCACAATGTGGACTCATTTAGAGTGACATGTGTATTCATTGTGCAACTTAACCCTGTTGTTCATGTTTTACAGGTGACAGGTGTGGGCAGGTTTGATAGACTCTCCACTGTTGCCAAACTTGTGTTAGTCTTGCCACACTCAAATGCTGGGACTAAACAAAACAAAAACAAGGAACAGCCTGGCCCTGGAGGGGACACTGTCGTCTCTCATGACAATAAAGATGGCAGACTTGGAGCCATGCTTTAAGTGGGAGCCAACCCAATCAATGCTAAAGGCTGCAAAATCTGCCACCAGCAGTTACAACAGACCAGACCACAGCCAGAGCACAATATAGGTTTATGGAAACTACCTCTAATGAATCAAGTTAATCCCTGTCAAGTTATGTATGTAAATATTTTTTTAATGTAAATAGTTTGTACATGTTCAATAAATGTGTAACACTGTACACATGAACGTTTCTTTTTTAATATTTTTTCTGTCCAGACGCATGTGGATTATATAAAAGAAAATGAACTGCATTATTCAGTGGCAAGTGATGCATCAAACAAAGGTACGATCAAGTGTTTCCCCAATACTGTACTGAGATATTTTCACTTTGAGGAGGGCGTGCAACATGCACTGTTGGATTTTTACAGTGATAGCAACGAAAAGTCAGAAGCTATAACAAATCAGCTGCTATCTAAACTGGAGATGTCTGGACTATGTGAAAAAAATGTCAGCATATGCAGCAGACAACGCCAGCGTTAACTATGGAAAACAACAGTGTTTATCAGAAACTGAAACTGGCTCAAAAAAGGACGTGCTCGCTGCAAACTGTTTAGCCCATATTCTGCACAATGCAACAAGATGTGCAGCAAGCAACTTGGATATTGACATTGAAAATGTTGTGCTTATTAAGCACAACATTTTCAAACGGTTTGGTCACCATTTATGAGAATAAATGAAGAACAGTTATGAAATACTATATGACAGTAAAACAAGAATACAGTTTAAAAGGGGAGTGATTTGTAAAATATCCATAAAGAAAAAGAAAATCTGTTTAAAGTTGTGTTTCATATGGGTGTTGAGAGATGTATCCTTAAATTCATGTTGCTCTCAAAGTGCACCAGATTGATGCATTTAACTTCAATATTTAAAAAAATATATAACCCCCTAGAGGAGGTGAGGACCACCCCCACTTATAAAATAGCACTTTACCCCTGCTTACACCTATATGCCATTTTATATGCTGTGAGCTGATTATCGAGCCTTCATGTAAGAGTAGCGGGTACACTGTGTATGTGCGTACTCCACTGTAGCGCCCGGTACATTAATGGGAAACCCTAGTTTGTACTTGTTCAATACATTAGTAACACTGTACACATGGACGTTTCTTTTTCGGTTCACCAAAAAAAAAAAATCTCACTCCAAGCTGAACTCAAATGTTGGCAGCCCTGAACTTGTGTGCTACTCAAAACAAGAGCAGCTTATTTTATATTAGCTGTCTGCATTGTAGGGCTCAAATATTGATAAGCGCATTCATTTTGAACTGTAATAAGGCTACTAGCCGTGGTATATCTCACATTAATCAACACCTCTGTAGCCATTTAGAATTGTGTATTCCCCCAGGCCATGGGGTAATTGATTTTGAACTTAGTATCGCACCAAAGGAGAAAGAATCTTGTATTGTTAAAACATACATTTCTACAAGAGATTATAATTGACTACATTCAATTACTATTCTTTTTTTTCATCAAGGCGGACATACCAAAGAAAAGAAAGGAGAAGAAACATAATTCGGAACATCAACAGCAACAAAACCTCCTCAGGAGCATATCGGAGAAAGTAAGCAAAACTAATACTTGTTTAATTGTACTTGACTACTTTAGTCTTTATCTTAGATGGATAGCCCACAAATATTGAGCGGCTTGAGAAGGTTTACATAAAATATGTAATCCGTTACAGATTTATTTATTTTTAATTGTAAGAAGTGAAACAAATAATCAAACTCTGTAATGTGATCTGATTACTTCTGTGCACTTTTGGGTTAACATACAGTACTTTGTATTCAAGATCCATAGAATATTCAATTTAATTACATTTCCCCCGAAATGTGCAAACTGCATTTGAATATATTTAGCTAACCATAATTTCAGTTACTAAAAAAAATAAATGGGGAGCGAAGTAGTAATTTCTCTGAATGCCTAGTTGATATCTTGAGGAAATTAGTGAAAATGTTAGGTTGTCTTTGAGGTTTTGGGGTTAGGGTTAGATTTATTTTCATTTTTGTATGTACACTGTGTAGTTTTTAAATGCACCTTAGACTTAAAGGTGGGGTAGGTCATTTTGGAGAAACCAGCTCGAGATCGCTAGAATTTGAAAATACACAACCGGAGAAAATCTTCCACTTCCTTACAGAGCCCCTCCTCCAACACACACGAACGCGCACATGACCAATGAGGGCACGAGATAAGTTTGTGCACAGATGGAAGGCTGACAGGCAGGTAGGCCATCCAGTCATTTTAGCCGGGCCGGCTCAGATGATTGGTCGTGCTTTTACAGTACTACAGCTTCCACAGATGATATTTATTTATGGATTTATTGTCAAAGCACTTCAGATATTCATTGCTATCGGGATGTTAAGAACATTCCATGGAATATAACAAAAAGTGTATCTCCTGGTTTCTCAAATGTACCTACCCCACCTTTAAGCTAGCCAGAACATTTTGTAGAATTAATAATAATAATAATGAGCCTGATAGCATTTCAAGCATAAACATTGTGTCTGATTTTTCTTGTGAATGTTTGTCTTTTCAGGCCATGCCTCTTACTGACTCTGATAGTGAGCTGGACCAGACTCTCTCCAAATCGGAGTTGCAGACCAAACTGGACATCGCCACATATGAAATGAAGGAGTTAAAAAGGGAGAACTCTATGTTGCGAAAGACCCTCTCCCTTTTTCAAGGTCAGTTCCCCCTTTTTGTTGGAATACACCTGAATATGAACCTGAATGTCGAAGTTTCTTGGCCAAGACACTGAACCCCAAATTGCTCCCGAAAGCTTTGCCATCGGTGTGTGACTGAGAATTTAGATCATGATGAGCAGGTGGCACCTTGCATGGTAGCCAATGCCTTCAGTGTATGATTGTGTGTGTGAATGGATGAATGTTGGCATGTAGTGTAAAGCGCTTTGAGTGGTCGGATGACTAGAAAGGCGCTATATAAATCCATTTACCA
The DNA here is from genome assembly GCA_012861695.1 of Trematomus loennbergii. Taxonomy (NCBI): domain Eukaryota; kingdom Metazoa; phylum Chordata; class Actinopteri; order Perciformes; family Nototheniidae; genus Trematomus; species Trematomus loennbergii. The sequence goes on from JAAOOA010000099.1 coordinate 307,103, forward strand.
TTAACCAATATGCCTATGTCACTGGTTGGTGTTTGAAGGATGCAGCTGAATGATACTGAAACAATTTTGTTTTCTGCAATGTATTCTCAGAGCTGCCAAGTCTTCTGGATCAGGTGAGGGAGTTGAAGGCACACCAACCCCGTAAAAGCCAGGATAATGAAACAATGGGTATGCTTTGCAGATCTTGTAAAACTGACAATATGAATGACATTGGAGCATTTCTAATTGACTTAATTAAATGAAATAACTGACATTTCTATGATATCTTCTTCACCAAGAGAAAGCTGGAACCTCCAGTAAAGTTGAAAAAACTGAGCACCAGGGAGCTGGTGACATGGTATGATCATGTTCAATAACCCCACATACATTAATTTCCTTGCCAGCCATGTTGGGTGACATTTTGCATGCATAATTCAATCATTAATAAAGTTTTATGCTTTTCATGCTAGCCTAAATAGTGCTCAAAAGTCAAACCCATTATTGACTGCAAGTATAAAATATAAGGTAACACTTTATTTTGATAGTCCATAGTTAACACTCTATAAGTCATCAGTTGATATTCAACAGACATTCAACAACACTGTTTCAACAGACAAGTAACATGCATTCAACTAACTGCCAGTAGAATATAAGGTACATCTCAAGGTTGATTTATAGATTGTACAAAAAGTGTCTGTTGACTGTCAACATTTTTTTGCAACAGGTTATTAACCGATATTCAACTTACTATCTGTAGATTGTGTCAACATCTTCAAAATTGACAATCAACTACTCAAAATCTATCTGTCAGTTGAAAGTCAACAGGGTCATGTCGACTATCTGTTGATAATCTGTTGAGAGTCAAGATGTCAACTAAAGATTACATTAGCATTAGTTGATGATCAACAGATAAGTAACTTTAGAGTTTAGTTGACTATTACATTAAGCATTAATTGATGATCAACAGATAAGTAACTTTAGAGTTTAGTTGACTATTACATTAAGCATTAGTTGATGATCAACAGATAAGCAACTTTAGAGTTTAGTTGACTATCTGTTGATTGTCAACTAATCTAGAGTTGACTATCAGTATACTTTTAGTAGGTTCTCCACTAAGCGTTTGTAGGCATGTGTTAGGACTATCCAATTAAAGTGAAAAACAGTTGAGAACAGTAGAAAGTCTATAACCTATCAACAGAACACATACAGTCATCCACTAATTATATGCAACAGACATGGGAATAAAGCGAAATCTTTTGCACAACTGATCACGAACACTGGATAACTGAAGTCAATACCAGGCTATAAAGCACAGTAGAACAAACATTATACACAGCATATCAGAGAAAGAAAGCTATTTTATTTTAATAATACACTACAAGTAAAAACACTGAACAGTTGTGAACCACATTCAATCCTACTAAAATCCTACATCTAAACGTAATTATTAACAGGTCGCAAAAATAGAATGCAAAAATAGAATACAAAAATAGAATACAAAAAGGCTTAACAGTTTGCCTAAAACTGCAGGGCATGGTAGTTTTTCTCACTTTGGGATTGACCATACACAGCATATCAGAGAAAGAAAGCTTTTTTTTTAAGAATATACTACAAGTAAAAAAACTGAACAGTTGTGAAATGGTAAAAAATAAAGTTTGAAACACATTATCTACCAGCTGGTAGTCAATACCAGGCAAACGAAAATAAACCACTGCACTGCAGATTTGTACAGTTTAATAACTATAAATACAATTTTATTTTGCTGTGTTCAGGACGTTTATGGGCGTCAGCAAAGAGCCTTTGGGCCCAATGTGTGGGTCTAACCCCCAGCCAATTACCAGGGTGTAAAGCTCGATCAGTTAACAACACTAATTAGGCTACAGAAAGGTCCTAAACTTATCTGTGGTTACCATCCCCTATGTCCTTGATAAGTCTTCCAAGTACACCAGGTTTATAGGTTCTTGCTAACCAGTAGGTCCACTCTATGAAGGAGAGCTGTTTTTTTAAGGTTTTCTCAGAACGATTCCCCCGCATACGCCAAACTTCCCTTTTGTATGTCTGCCATGCTCTCTCAATATTTTGTGCATGTAGTCCTGTTTGTGGATCAACATAATTCTGGCTGTGGTTGACCCTGACATGCCTGTAGCCCTCCTGGGAAAGACTGGCATATGCTCTCCACTCATCACTCACAACATGACTTTGAGGCTTGACATGCTTCTTGATGATGGGAACAAGGGTCTCCTTGTTTCTTCTCTTTACAAGTCGAAGAATGGGACGTCTGCTTGCAGCTTTGATCTCGAGTATACCAAACACCCACGATCTCTTTCTTCTCCAGGTGTTACCAAAGCGTCCTCTTCCATACTAACAAAAAACAGTATAAAAAGTTTTAAAAAAAACAGTGTGAATATTATTACAAAATAATCTCTTGACTTTATGTTTAATCAATCTATTGTTAGTCAGGTGTAATTACCTTTTCATCTAAATCTGTTTTAAATTCCTTATAACACAGTAAACATGCTTACAAAATGATTTGCTGGAAAGGGATAATCTTCTCAAGGTCTAACCCGAAGGTTATCTTTTTTCTCCTCGACAGTTCATGAATTTGTGCTTTTATTTATGTCACTATGACCACATTAGGAACCAGAAAATCTTGACTGAAATTGATTGAAAACAATTACCAAATCTTGTGACACTGCAATGCAATTCAATTTAGTCTTGACTCTGGCTTTGTGTGAATATTTAATTATTTATTCATTATGTATGTAATGTTTGAGTTAGGAACACCTGTTCCTGTTTTATTTGACTAATATATAAGATAGATACAGAAGCCTAATGCATTCACTTGAGGAAAAAAAGGTTTTTCACAGAACCTTTCCTGGAATTCTGAGATAATAATCTTGTTAATTAAGAAAAACAGAAAACGTTTATTTCTCACGTGTATGCATTACGCTTCCGTAAATAAACCCTCTTTAGGTTAAACAAATACAATAAAATGAGTGTATCACATTTCACATAATCACATTTTTCATCAACGTTTTTTATTAACTGATTGACAGCTTTGGGGAGAGTGATATTCATTTCTGCCATTTCTTTTGTATATCCTATCTATGACTCTCCCCTCCCACCCACTCTCTATATCTATCCTAAATTATGATTCACATAATGATGTAAGCTCTTTCAGGTTATAGAAAATGTAATTTAGTCAGGTGTATTGCACATTTAAATTATATTACCTTGCGTTTGTGGCAGAATTTGCTCTCATCAATGTGGACAAGGACATTAACTCCACCGACTTTCTGCTTCTTTTTCTTTTGGTGCTTTCCCAGATTCTTCTGAGTTTCTTTGACATCATGGAAAGTGTTGCTGAGCTCTTTGCAATGCCATCTTGAAGCATGTCAACTTGCCGTAGATGCAAACCCTGGGCAAATCTATCAAGGATTAACACAAATAATGAAATAAGGACAGTGCATTTCCCAAAGAAGAAAACATTTCTTTGATCAAGATATAAGTCACGAAGCATAATTTATACCGAGTATATTGTATTTGGGCCATTAGTTTTTTAACTAGCATCAATAACAAGCCATCCTGTCAATCAACCATCCTGTACAGGGCTGACTAAAACTGATGCTCATTGCAACACAGTGTCACATCTGGTTGTATAGATATAATCACCACCATACTCTTCTGTCAGAAGCCCACACTTATGATTTATAAGAAATCCTAATGCTTGAAAGCAGATTAAAATTAATAAAAAATTAATACTTAAGAGCAGAAAAACAAAATATGGTCAACTTACAACATGATGAAATTAGCAAGAGCCAAAAGTCACGTCAGAGAGTTTTTTTGTTACTGTAACATATCTGGCCAATCAAGGCAGGTTATATGACAGGATATGCTTTTGTAATATTCTTTCAGATTGACCATACATCCATGCCACCATAAATTATGATAACAGCATGTGCTGTAGTGCAAATGTACTCCATATACTCAAATGCACTCTACACATAGGCTACTGTAATCTATCAAATACTGTAATAAGATAATACCTTTGCATTGCTTACCTATGGATGTACTTCATCCATGCGAATAAACTGCAGTGTGATTGTGAGAAAAGTGACTTTGTCCTAACACTTCTCCTCAAACGTCCACATCTTTTACGTCGGCATTCCCTGTAAATTGCTTGATTTAGATATAAACACCTCCCGGGACCAGCGTTATATGTACAGTCTATGGTGTTGGCAGAGTTGACACGTGACTAAATGATATTCACCAAGCACTTCTACTGCCTGATTGGTCTACTGCACAAGTGCGCCCTTGGATTTCAGATGTTTTGGTCGTCGAGATGGTAAGTGTCAACTTCCTTAGGTAACATTGTCTTTTTTTAGAAAGCAGTCCTTATTACTTGCATGTGAACCAATATTGGTATCTCACTTTTATTTTCAGCATCGACATGGCATTTTTTCTCAGGTGCATTCAGTAACCCGCCCCTCATCTGGCAACGGGAGCAGTGCCGTGGGTCCCGTGCATTGTACCCGGGCAAAGTCACGGAGAGCGATTAATGAGGCAGTAGGAGGCGATTCCATACAAGAAAGTGGTAAGTTGGGTTTATAAATGTCAAAGTAGTTGACGTTAGTGTGCTAACTTCACACTCTAGATAGCCTATGTGAACTATCCTGACAAACTACCACTAACTTTATTAGCTAAGTGATATGCATGTTAAATAACCGATATGCATGTTAACTTAACATGCATATCGGTAAGGTTAACATTGTTAACCCTACCTACCAGCAAAGCTAACGACTTATAGCCATAGACACGGTCTTAGGAAAAAGCTAATATAACAACTAAAGTTATCCTTACTGGAGCAGCAGGGCTAACGGTTCATATAGAAGGTTCCTTGGTAGCTCAAACAGAATGCTAGCTAACATGCTTAGTTTGAATCTTCTCCTTAATGAGACCCGCAGGATCGCGGCCGACTTTACTGTCTTTAAGCGGCTGTACCGGGCTCGGTTTTGAAGCTGTAATGATGATATCATATGAAAGTAGATGACCTAATGGCATCCAATGGTACCAACCACGTGATGCTAGCTTGTCGGCAATGGGGCTAAAAAACATTCTACATTTTGGAGGGAAAAACTGACATGGCAATTTCCACAGGGGTTTCCTTGACCTCTCACTTCAAGATATCTGTTTGAAAATGGGTTCTATGGGTACCCACAAGTCTCCCCTTTACAGACATAGGCCTACCCACTTTATGATAATCACATGCAGTTTTGGGCAAAAAACGTTTTTTACATGCAGTATAATGTGTTAATTACGCCTTTTCATAATGGTGTATTTGAATATTTCTGCATATTGGGGTCCCTATACAGTCTTGGAATTGCATTAATTGGGTTAGACTGTAAAGCTGAGACTCTTGTGGATCCAATGAGCTCAGTTGTATTAATGTGTGATGATGTTAGTCCCCATAGTAGTCATTTCATAGTGAGACCATGTTTTGAAACTTGACATCAATGTATAAAATTAGATGTTGTGACATCTAGGATAATCACAGCCTCATGAAACTGTTCACCACAAACTAGAGACATTTAGAGAATGTGTAGCTTTCCTAGGTATATTGACAATAAGGGGGTTTCTGAGCAGTTCCAGAACAGAAGTACTCAAACATGTGAAACGTTTTTTATACCAAATCATCGCCTTAGCCTTCTGACCTATTCCTAATTTGTCATGTCCTATTTTGCAGCTGGTAACGTGGAAAGTAGTATGCTTGTCAAGCGGCATATTGTATGGAGAAAGAAGGCGGAGATTGCTCCAGTCTCGGGTGGATGAGCTAGAGGAGGAAAATGGCAGACTCAAGCAGCAGCTTGAGGCAAGAACTCTATACAAGAGCAAGGTTTGTACAGGTGGAGCAAAGTTTTACATTAGGGCTCTCCAGAACCTGTGTGGCTTCAAAATAATTAGGCGCAGTATACCACAACAGTATTTCAGCTATTATTGAATATTATTGCCAGCCTTTCAATATTATTTTTTCTCAAGTAACTATTTTTGATTTGGCGTTATATTTTTACATTTAGTGCATGTAGATATTTAGCTGGACAATGTGTAGGATCACTAATGGCGTGTGTCCATATAGCGTTTTTCACTGAAAGAAAACTGCTGGCAGGGCGCTTGGGAGCACTTCATCAAAGTGCTACCACTGCACATGGGTTTGTTTTTATGACAGTATCTTGACAGCATATCATCAACCCTTTGCTTTTACCTATTTGGGCTACTATCAATTGCATTTAAAACTGTATAGCCTCCTATTGGCTGCTGCTTTATGTGCATCTTTTGAATTGCAAACAAAAATGGCTGCCTAGCCATCTATTTTTTATTTATTCATTTATTTATCAGGGACAGTGCACATTGATAAACATTACTGTAAATGTGCCAGAGTTAGCAAGAGGCTATTTTTCATCCGTAGTCCCTGGACATGTACTTTCTACATTTATAGGTCTCTGCTCAGTGTTATACAAAGGGGTTTGTAGTTTGTTATTGATATTCAGGCAGAGTACTGCAAATGTATTTTTGCATTATAAATCAAACTCTTGAAATGTTCACCAAAAATATTAAAAACAATTTAACAGAGAAAATACAATTTCCCAGGGAATTCAAGTCTCTTATTTGGGCTATAATATTTACAATATTTCAGCTATTGTTGTCATTTTTCAGGAATTCCTTTAGGAATTTAATTAACTTCACTTGTGTATAGGCTGTTGACTGCTGCCTTGTCATAGCATATTGGCTCTCCATTTAAAGATGAATTGGCTTAGACCACATGAGCACTAATTGGTTGGAATTAATGGAAATACACTAATAGTGATAGAAACGTTCTACACAAAGCAGTTTGAAAGTAGCAGACTAATGCATTTTCTCATACACAACTCCTTTTGTATATATAAAACATAAGATGATATGAAACCAAACTCCCGAGTTATGTTCTGTCACTGCATCGATGCAGAATCGTACATCGCGATGCATCTTATAAATCGAGAAATGTCCACACCTCTAATGCTCATCTACTATGGCTGTTTGAGCTGAACCTGTAATGAATAATGAAATATAAATAATGTTCTCACCAGTTTTTACCACCAATATTTTTTTACCAATAAATAGCAAATTATCTAACTAGATTTGCACACTGCGCATACAGGCACACTACCTAGTACCTACTATAAAATGCAACACATGTTCTAAAACAAACGGGAAGTCACACACATTCATCCAAGTTGTAGTCCCTTTTCAAGAGAAAATATGTGAGAAACACTATGGCTCACCCTGCAACTAAGACACTGCACACAATACACACCACAACAATTATTGACATTAATGTATTCTTTATTTTTCAGTGTCTTCCATCTCAGATGTGGTGAGGAGATATCGGCGTGTCCTTAAACTGGTGCAGAGAGGCTTCAGGATGACCAAAGCTTTTAAGAAAGCTCATGTTTCCAGGAATGCTGTGAAAGACACTGCAGCAATTGCTGAAGTATTCCTGGTAGATAAAAGTGTCCTAGACCAGTTTAAGGGTAAAAACACACTTTTAAAATTAGCCCAACTCTGTCAGAAGAAAAGTCGGTGAACTGGCAGAAAAGATAGCTGAAATGAGAAGCAACAAACAGCTCATCCCTTTTCTGTCAGGTAATTCTGAATGTGGGTTGAGCGTTGTTGTTGTTGTGGAGGGGAGTTTTTTCATTTTGGGAAGCTACTTTGGGAAGTTTTCCTTCTCTAACTCACAGCGGGTATTTTATTAGCTGATTCAAGTGTATTCTTAATTTTAAATTTTACGCCTACCAAAAAAAAATATAAGGGATTGACTGTTTCCACCAGAGTTTATTCCTGGTATTGTAGAGAAAACTTTAAAATGTAATGTTAATACACAGTTGTGAATATAGTCTATTGAAACGCTAAATGAACAGTTGAATAATGTATTTTCTTTTTTTATATATATATATATTTTTTTTATATAGTAGTAAAAAAAAAATCTTTAAGTATCTTAGTATATGCTGTGTATGGTCAATCCCAAAGTGAGAAAAAACTACCATGCCCTGCAGTTTTAGGCAAACTGTTAAGCCTTTTTGTATTCTATTTTGCATTCTATTTTTGCATTCTATTTTTGCGACCTGTAATAATTACGTTTAGATGTAGGATTTTAGTAGGATTGAATGTGGTTCACAACTGTTCAGTGTTTTTACTTGTAGTGTATTATTAAAATAAAATAGCTTTCTTTCTCTGATATGCTGTGTATAGTGTTTGTTCTACTGTGCTTTATAGCCTGGTATTGACTTCAGTTATCCAGTGTTCGTATCAGTTGTGCAAAGATTTCGCTTTATTCCCATGTCTGTTGCATATAATTAGTGGATGAATGTGTTCTGTTGATAGGTTATAGACTTTCTACTGTTCTCAACTGTTTTTCACTTTAATTGGATAGTCCTAACACATGCCTACAAACGCTTAGTGGAGAACCTACTAAAAGTATACTGATAGTCAACTCTAGATTAGTGACAATCAACAGATAGTCAACTAAACTCTAAAGTTGCTTATCTGTTGATCATCAACTAATGGTTAATGTAATAGTCAACTAAACTCTAAAGTTGCTTATCTGTTGATCATCAACTAATGGTTAATGTAATAGTCAAACTAAACTCTAAAGTTGCTTATCTGTTGATCATCAATTAATGGTTAATGTAATAGTCAACTAAACTCTAAATTTACTTATCTGTTGATCATCAACTAATGGTTAATGTAATAGTCAACTAAACTCTAAATTTACTTATCTGTTGATCATCAACTAATGGTTAATGTAATAGTCAACTAAACTCTAAAGTTGCTTATCTGTTGATCATCAACTAATGGTTAATGTAATAGTCAACTAAACTCTAAAGTTACTTATCTGTTGATCATCAATTAATGGTTAATGTAATAGTCAACTAAACTCTAAAGTTGCTTATCTGTGATCATCAACTAATGCTTAGTTACTTGTCGGTTGAACGGTGCTGTTGAATGTCAACTGACACTTGTCAACTGATGCACTGTTGACATGCTACTAAATGTCAACTGATGACTTATAGAGTGTTAACTATGGACTATCAAAATAAAGTGTTACCAAATATAATGTATATAAAATGAAATAGATTCATAGATTTTCCATTCAAGTTTGTGATACGGTCATATCAAATCGTAAGCTGAGAGTATTGTCACTCACACCCCTACCAATGTGTCTGATTTCTACTAGGTGAAGTTGGCTGAAGGAGTTAACATTCAAAAAAATGTCCTTGCTCGGCTGAGCAAGGACCCCAAAAAAAGGTCACTGAGCTTATGTCAGTGTTCTTCACAAGACAACTGATGCGTCCTCTTCTCTCTCTGGGAAGCAGACCAACGCTTGGAGGAGTTTGGACGCCAAAAAGCAGCTGGACCCCAACATTGTTGCGGCGATTGCCAGTGAGTAGACCTTTTCCTTGTCCCCCAGTAGCTGAATATGCCTGTATTATAGACGCGTTTGCAAAATTCTAAAACGTTTTCTATTCTGTTCCCCACAGAATATGTGCAGGAGAAGCATGTGGACTTCTCCTTCAAAGATGTGAAGAATGTGATGAGAACCAAACTCAACAACGAAAGCAAAAATCGGTAAATACTGAAATACCCACAACGCATGTCATGCACACATTTCTACATGTCCTCACTACAATACATTTAAAATGCCTTGATTTCTGTTGCTTTGTCACATACCAGTTTATAAAGGCAGGGTTGTTACAGATTTTAGAAACATTTTGTGTTATATTAGTTTAAATTCTCATTACATCTCAACAGCAATCAATAAATCTAATGCTCTGACAAAAAAAAAGAAGATAATCCGGTATCTGTGGCTGTCACAGGACTGTCATAAACTAATACAGTCAGAAATAGCTCCACTTGAGCTGCTTGTTACGTGTTATCTGTGTGTACGAGCGAGTTGTCTTTGTGTGTACGAGGGGAGACAATGACAGCGGACCCGGTTGTGTAATTCGTGTTTTGTAATTGTATTCTTTTATATTCCTAATTAAATTAAATAATGTTTTACTTATTTCTTAAAGGGCCATAAAAACAGAGGGAACCCTTTCTGGAGCTGCTTGGGGATTCCCATGGAGACCAACACTAAATCCATTTCATTTTTTTATTGCTAAAGTGTTGCTGAGCGGGTTTTGGGGTTGGGACCCCTACATTTTCATTGCCCAACCAGTTTTTAGTTTGTAGAAATGTTACTTACTTTTAAGCATTTTTTACATTTAAATTATTTTATTTTGATAATAAAGCTATCTTTCGAATTGAAACTGCTCTGCTTGCTAACTTGTATTTGTTGATACCATACTTACTATAGGGATGACTATATAATTATTAAAGCTAATTAGTTAATAATTAACTAAAGATATACTATAAGATCCCATAGTCAACTCTATATAAAGCTTTCTATATTATTTCTATGGTGTTTTGGGACACACTATAGAGATTACTATAGTAATAACTATAGTAATTCTCTATAGTGTGTTCCAAAACACCATAGAAATACTATAGCAGTTGTTTGTGGTATTTCTATAATAATTCTTAATAGTTATACTATAGTGTTTTTTCGTAAGGGGAGAGCAGGCAGGAGGGGGGTTTCCAGCTCGAGCCCCCACTTCCCGAAGCAGCCGTTGTTTTGCTTTCGGTCTGAATACAGAAACTGAGAAAAACGACGGCCATTCTTTCCCTTTTTCTACTTTAAACCACCGATAAGTGAAGTTGTATAATTGGAGTTGCGCGTGTTGTTGTGACAGCAGGACTGCGAGGCTGCAGGCCGTCCAGACTGAACAGGTAACATCTTATTTCCGCATGTTAACGCTACTGACTTCCCGCAGGACGACATGACGGCTGCTGGCCCGCTGTGTGAAAGTGGTACTGTAGTTTTTCTCTGCCGTTTGTTGACGAGGTATATTTTCACTTTTGACTCGCATGTTTTGGGTCAGCACGCTGGCAGATAGCAGACCAACAGAGCACAGTTACATCTTGATTTAAAGGTGGGGTAGGTAAGTTTGAGAAACCGGCTCGAGATCGCTAGAATTTGAAAATACACAACCGGAGAAAATCTGCCACTTCCTCACAGAGCCCTCCTCCAACACACACGAACGCGCACATGACCAATGAGGGCACCAGATAAGTTTGTGCACAGATAGAAGGCTGACAGGCAGGTAGGCCATCCAGTTATTTTAGCCGGCCGGCTCAGATGATTGGTCGTACTTTTTACAGTACTACGGCCAGTGGCGGCTCCAGAGTATTTGTGTTGGGTAATCTATGGTAGGGCTAACCCATACAGTGGTGGGCTCAAGTCAGTATTTGCAATGTAATTACATACACGCCCCCCCGACAGTGAAACGCCACGCGTGAGGTTTAGATTATTTCCCTGTCTCAATCCAAATTGAACTGTATGAAATAAAAAGGCACATTTGTCTTGTAGTAAATACATGCCCGGCGCCGTGGGAGGGCCAGGCCCTCCCATTTGACATTCCTGCCCTCCCCCAATAAACACGTTTTTTATTATTTATAAACATTTTTTTTTAAATATTTTTTATTTTTTTAATTATAAATAACTGTGAACCTTTATGCTACGATGTATGTGATGTCAGATAGTAACTATAAAAAAAATCGCAGGCTACGTCAAATAAATTCATGTGTCTGTTGTGATTTGTGATTCGTCCACATTTAGACCAATCACAGCGTCACACTCTGCCGCCTATTCTGGATTTGTTTATTGTTTATTGTGCATTCTGTAGACTCCCATTTCTGTTTGGATTACAAAATGGACATCAGAAATTGGCTTAAAAGGTCTAAGGATTTATTAAAACGAAAGAGCGATAAAAGAACTGCAGCCGATGGTGCTGCTGGCGACCCTGCACCTGCCGTTGCAGCAGCACGCCTTAATGTCACAAGCTTGACCTCGGCAAACCCCGGGGCTGAGTTAGCGAGCCCAATCCTTGACTCATCAAGGCGGGCGCCACCAACGCTGTCCTCCGAGGCACAGCTCCTTGTGCCCCTACCATCACCACCTGCGTTGCCACACCCTGTACCACACCCGCCAGCATCCTCCTCCTCCGTGCCGGTGCCTCCACTACAGACGCTATCTTGCAGCACATCAACAGGTACTATTGGTACGCTCAAAGACCAACAGCCCCAGATGCTCTTGGGGTTAATAAACCCAACCAGGTGAAACTGGATCGTTATTCAGGGAGATTGTTTTCAGGAAAGAAGCGCACTTTTGCCACTGCATGGTACAACAGACCATAGCTTGAATATTCGCTAAAAGCAGACGCAGCCTTTTGTTTCCCTGTAGACAGTTTAAAGCAAATACGTCTTCATCTGATGCGGCTTTTACTGTCAAAGGTTTTTGCGACTGGAAACCCGCATTACAGACTGATAAAGGACTGCTAAGGCATGCCGCATCAAAAGAACAGATTTCATGTGAGAGTTTGTAGAGAGAGAAACAGATACGCGAGGAAACAATAAGGAAATGAGTACTTTGGTGCACCCAGATCAGCTGGCACGGAACCGTTATTACGTGTCAGCTGTCATTGATATTATAGCTTTTTTTAGCTGTCAACCAACTCCCTCTCAGAGGTGACCACGATTGTACTCCACAGCATGTCCGAGTCAGGCAGTGGGCTCTTCCTATCGCTGTTTGAGTATACGCTGCACAAAGATGCAGAGTTGGCCTTGCTGTTTGATATATATTGTGCCGCAGGCCCGCAGCACATGACGGTTTTGTGTGCCCTCCCTGAAAATCATATGCCCTCCCTAGACGCGTCCCTCCCTCCCTAGAGCAGCCAGGACAGGTGTTACAGCCTGGCTGCAATGGACGACCCCCCCCCCCTTGTCATATTATCATATCTGGCTGAATTGTTTTAGTAACTACAAAGACTGATATTTTATTTGTCATGAATGCAATACAGAGGGTCAACAAGGTGATGGGAATTTACACAATTTCAGAGGTTAATATACAGTACACAGGATTGTGATAACTATAGTAAGTTTGCAGGACACCCGCATGGAGACAGCACTGTGGTCTGGAGATGAAAATTGGGTCCAACAGTGTATTTTTTTCAGTGGTAGCCGCAGTGATGAGTTGCTCGTATCCTTTGGACTGCAATAGTTCCCGAATTGGTTTGCATCCTCCTGATAATAGATCTTCATTGAAATCTCCACAGATTAAGATGGGATGATGATCCATAATTTCCAATGCATCCAAGAGGCTTCGCAGGTTTGATAGGAAGGAAAGGACACTGTACTGTGGCGGTCTGTAGACTGCAGCAATCGTGGCATTGATCGGAGCTTCAAGTTTGACGACTGTAAACTCGATGTCAGTTGCGTTGTGTATGTAGTGCTTTTCGTGGGCTCGGATATGGTTCTTCACATAGATTGCAACTCCACCACCGTTTCTGTTGCCCATGTTAGGGTTGTTTGTGTAGGAAACACTTCGATTGCGGTGGAACATGGTGTAGCCTTCTAAATGGAGAGTTTGGGAAACGAAGCTTCCTTGTAGGTGAGTTTCTGTCATACAGAAGACATCTGCGAGATGTAGTTCGTGGTGTCTTTTAACGTCAGCGATATGAGGTTGAAGTCCTTCTGTGTTATGATGGACAACTGTTAAAGTGTTTGTTCGGTTTATCCTTGCTGCGACATCAAGTAAAGGCATTGCATGTTCCATTGAAGCTTCAGTCATGTTAGCAAGAGATACGCCGACTTGAGGGTTGGCATATATCTTTCGCTCATCCATGTCGAGAATGTGTAGTCCGTTGAGAGAGGTTACTCTACTTAGAGCTACATAGGCCATGCCGTTTTCAAAGATGTGTTTAAGTGATACTACTGCTGAAGAAGTTGTCATCCCTTGAACCTTGTGTATTGTACAAGCAAATGCAAGCTTTATGGCAAACTGCCTGCGCACCACTCCTCTTTGCTTCAGATGTTCTTCCTCTCTCTCTATGTACGCAACTTTGTTGGCTGCAGTTCCATCTCCCTTGACAAGTTCAAGACCTAGTTTACTTACATGTGGATCACCTTCACTGGTAACTATTTCTGAAATCAATGCAAAGGTTCCGTTGCAAAGACCTGATTTCACGTTGATGTTTCTGGTTATCATAACACGTGCTCCGAGGGCAACTAGTATTGAGTCAGGTAACTCTTTTTGGCTCCCTTTGAAAGGTATATCTCGTCTCACCATTCTACCAACTGTTGGATCTTTTCTGTAGTCATCTGCGTCTATTTGGACGATGTTTGAGTGAAACAGAGTCAAGGATGCAGAGTTGTGTGCGTCCACCTCTTTGTTTGTAGCGTAAACGTGCAGTATGTCCTTGGGACAGTGGTCCTGATCGGTCATAGCCTGTGAAAGCAAGGCTCTGTCTTCCTCTGACAATGCATCCAACTTGTTTTTCACACGGATTCGGTTGAGCATGTCAGCGAAAGGGACATCATCTTTCTGACGCATAATCTCAGTTAGTGTGATCATGTGAAAGTTTTCACGCCAGAGGTCGATCTGAGTTGGATCGTAAACGCATAGTGGCTTAGACTGTCTTACTGGTGGTAGCTGAAAGAAATCTCCAACAGCGAGAACAGACATTCCTCCAAAAGGTCTCTGGGTTCCTTTGATTTGCTTCAGCCGTGCATCTACGTAGGCAAAGAGAGACTTTGAGACCATAGATACCTCGTCAATAATGAGGATTTCAGCGTTTGAAAGCTCACCTCTGATTTCATCCAGTTTATTGCCAAGACCTTGGAATGGAGGCTTGAGACTTCTGGGGAGCTTGAGGAGAGAATGCAAGGTTGTTCCCGAAATGTTGAATGCAGCAGTTCCAGTAAAAGCCGATAACAGGACAGTCGGTTTGGATATGTCTGCTTCCTCTGCATTTCGTGGAAGTCTGCACAATATTTTGGATGCCTCAGCGTGGATGCATTTGATGATGTGAGATTTACCTGTTCCAGCACCTCCATTTACATAGAAGAAGAACTGTTCGGGATTTAAGCCAGAGACACGCTTTAGGCACCAGTCTCTGATGATGTAGAAGATGGACGCTTGTTTCTGGTTCAGGTTCTGATACATTTGGCGTAACAAGGCGGGATCAATGTTAGGGGCCTCTCTTGTGATTGCAATCTCAGGTCTTGTTTCTGGCCTGGGATTGTAGTCTGGTACATTTTCTTGCAGGTCGTTGTCTGGTTGTATTGCGTCAAGTTCTTCGATGCACTCCAACCTTTCTATCTCACTCTCTGGAGCCAGATTAGACCATTCGTTTGTCACGGGACCGTTTTGTTCAAACTCTTCAATGGCAGTTTCAATGTCGTTCCTGTGTTTCTCGTACTTCTCTCGGTTTCTTTTGACGATTTCAGACACTGCCTCAGGGTACTGGGAACCAGGTAGCTGAACGCCGGCAGAGTCGTGAAAGGACTTGTAAGTAGGGAAGTTGATGCTTTTCAGCTGGGACTCTGAGCGATAAGGCAGGTAAAGTTTGAGCAATGTGCCGTGAAATTCCTCTGGAAACTTTTCCTGTGAAAAGCGGCGATATTTGATGACGGCGGGTTTGCCTTTTGTTCTCCTCTGGACAAATCCCATGTCATTCAGCAGGGGAAGAACATTTTTGCCGTTGACTTTTTGGCCATAGATAATCCTACAGGTTGCAGTGAAATCGGCCAAGCACATAGCTTCAAATTCAGGTGTTTCAGGTCGGGATTTATACTTATCCGGTAAGCCGCTCATCCACACGTTAGCTGTGTCTGGTATTGTTTTCTCCAGGAAAGAACGAGGGTAACTCATTTTGAGCCCGTTGTCGTCCGTCTGTACAAATACAATGTTGCGTGTACACTTTTTCATATGTAGACCGCATGCACGAGCAACACACTCTTGGGCACTGACTTCTCTTTTTTGGAGTAGGCTTGCATAATTTGTTTCATGTCATCGCTTTCATTGACGTTTTCATGACGAGAGTTTTGTATTACCGTCTTGAGGTATTCACTCAAACCATGTTCAGCCTTGCTTATGTAGCTGCAAATATACATGATGCAGGAGTAAGCGTTGAGAATGAACTGTATATCCATATTGGCGTCCCAGGCATCGAGGAGGTAAGGGTTGTATCCATTCACCCAGCAGTCTTTGGGATCGCGCTTCAGTATCAATGCACTGGATTTGGTTGTCACACACAGGTAGTCGCTGTACTGTTCTTTGGTGAGTTCACACCGAGCCAGAAGCTGCTCTAAACTCAGGTTTGCGTTTTGAGGTTCGTTGAGCAACCTTTTCAGTTTTGTGAGCTTCTCTTTAGCTGCTGCTTCCGTCTCTGGATCGACATTATCTCCTGGTCTCATTATCATGGTTTCAGAGGCAGGTTGTTTTGGGAATCCAAAACGGCAAGTGGAATTGGTGTTTTTAACACACGTCTTGGAATGATTTTTGCTGTGCGTCTGAACTTCAGTGACTTTTTTGTGCAGCTCGGGTTGTGTGGCAGGATCAGGCAGCTGGGCTGTAATGTATTTGGAAACAAAATCACACACTTTCTGATCCGAGTCTTCTTCAAACTCTGGCGCTCCCTCCACCCATATTAGACAGTGGATATGTGGGCTTCCTCGATGCTGAAATTCTAACCGGTAGAAGTAGTCAACAACTTTCCCAAGAGGTTGAGCAGGTGACAGGATCAAGTCTCTAAACAGAGCCTCCACGCGTTTGTCAAACATACGCATGGTTGTCACTGGATTGCTTCGTAATATGTCGCACTTTGAGGACCAGTCGAGATCATCAAAATTGACTTGTTCACCTTGTTGATTCTTGATTGCTGTAATCACTTCTTTCCAACGCATTTCTGCTGCAGAAAATGTGCAAAAGAACGTAGGAGTTCCTAACTGTCTGATCATAGCAAAGAGATCTTTAGTGGTTTTTTCCCAATAGGCTGGGGTGCCTCTCAGTGGCGTCATAAATCTGATTGCATCTTTGTTGTTCACCAGTCTTTCCACCTCGTGTTTGTCTTGCAACATAGCACTGGTAATTTTGCGTCCATCTCGGGTAAATGGCTTGCCTTTACGCAACTGTATTGTCATACTGGAAGTGGCCAGGTGCATTTCTGTTACAAACTGTGCAAAGAACAAGTAGTTTGTATCTCTTGCAAAGCGGTCATCGGCACAAGAAAGCCTAGTTTTGAAATAACTGCAAGGTGTTAATTTCATCAACCTGTTTTCATCAAGTGTGTTTTGACCAGTTGGAAACTGGACAGGGAAAGCCATAGCCTCAAGATTAGGGGTTTTGAAAAAGCTTACCCTTCAGCTGGGGCAACAGAGTAGATGCCATCACTAAAACTTAATATTTCCTCTGAAACATCAGTGGGTTGAAGACATGACTCAAGAGCAACACTTCCATTAGGTGCATCACCATCCTGTAGCATTTCTGACTGTTGCTGTGGTTGATTGTCATCAGAGGATTGCCTGGCAATAACCTGTTCAGCATTTTCAGGATGGTTTTCTGCTTCACAAAGCGCATTGTTCTCAAACCTGTCAATATCCATTAAATCTTCAGCATTGTAATCACTGTGATCCATTTGGTCCTCATCCGTATCATCTTCCTCATCAGGAACGGTTGGGTCACATAAGTCAGGTTCGTCTCTGATTGTAATATCCTTGTACTGGGGATGGAGCTCTTTTAGTTTGTGCAGAGCCCTCAGAAGTTTAGTCCACGTCACAGTTTGAAATAGCTGATGACCTTTGTAGCCTAAGCGTCTCTTTAGCTTAACTCTCATGACTTGAGATTCACTTCTTAGTCTGGGTAACACATCCACGGTTTCTTGTACTTCAGAGGGTACACATACCACGTTGCCATGAATGGCTCTTTGTTGACCTTTGGGAAGAGAAATAATCTTTGCAAATGCAATGAATTTGGAAATAAGATGCCTCTCCAGTATGTTTAAATGACTCAATTCAGCTGGAATATCAGCAAGCTCTAAATTGTTAGCCATGGCGAGGGATGGCATTCTACCTCTCTTCAGGTGATCGTGGCAAGTGCTGCAGATCCACTCTGTCTTTCTGTCATGCGGCACATTGCACTGCTGTGACTGTTGGCATTCATTGGTACAAACATGAACAAACCTACCTGTCAGGCAAGTGTCAGCAACATGTGGATTTGTTATGTAATTGCTCCTTTTGCAGCATCGCACTTGATTTGCAAACAGTGCTCTGTGGCAAACTGTGCAGACGAATGTTGGTCCATTTTGTACGTCCAATCGAAAAAGCTTCATAGCTTCTCTGATCAGACTGTCATCTTTAGGGATATGATGCATGTACATCCGCCTGTACTTTTTGCTTATCCTCAGTGCACACGTGACGTTGTTAGTCATTCTCGATTGAACCTTGAGTCGATAAAGTTGTCTTATCTTTGTTTGTGTTTGGATTTGAAATCACGGTCATTTCGATAACGGTTATTTATGTATGACTTCTGCTTCTTCTTAAAGTCACGGTCTTGACTGTAACGAGTGGTTATATATGACTTCTGCTTCTTCTTAAAGTCACGGTCTTGACTGTAACGAGTGGTTATATATGACTTCTGCTTCTTCTTAAAGGCACGGTCTTGTTTATAGCGAGCGGTTATGTAGGACATCTTTCTTTTTCTGTAAAGTTCATTTCCGCAGGATTTATTGGTAACAGATGCGTTTTTATTATACCTTTCCCTTTGATGAGCATTTTGTTTTGTCTTTCGCATTTCCTTCCTTCTGATTTGTTGAGCATTTTTGACACATGTGGGTGTTTTCTTTTCTGAAGCCTTTACTCTCCTGTTAACCTTCTTTCTGTGGTCTTTTGGGATTTTGGATAGATTTGGCATGTGTTTCAAGTCACATTTGAGTGTGTCCAAAGAAGGACATTCTAGAGCAACTTCATTGCTTCTGTCATGCATGAGACCATTTGCATCTGATGTAATGTCAGAACAGGGTGGGAACTCTGTAACTGAGCATGATGGCATTGTAATTTCTGTCTGTGAAAAAGTGTTTGAAACAGCAATGTCTGCACTTTCTCCCACAGAGACTTCATCTACTTCATCTACACTGTCAAAATGCACAGGCATCAGATTATATGCAGTAGATGGGCCGACGCCTAGCAGCGTAAAATATGTTTGAAGCTTGGTGATCAAATCACTCAAATCTGTGAATAGAAACATGACAGCTGTACCAGTGCGGTCTGGGTCATGTGGTAAGCCATCGGGTCCTCGTGAGTGTGGGTCAAAAAAGCCATACCTTCCTTGTTGGTCCCTGAATACAGCGATGCACAAAGAAGCCATTATCAACAAAGCGTAGCTCACCCCTGATGACAAACACTGAAGTCGGTGTAGGAGGTTGGGGTTCTGTTCTTCGCCAGTAGGAGTTGTAAACATGCCAAACATTGATTCACACTTTGTCATTATGTGTTGCTGTCTGTAGCCAAAAACAATCTCAGGTAGTTCATCTGTATTCAAGTATGCATTAACCTGTTGTCCATCAGCAATTAACTGATCCAGAATTAGTGCATACATTGCATGGCCTCTATCTAAAACAAGATCAAGGTCTGTGCTTTGGAGGTGATGTGACTCGTGAAGAAAAGCCAGAAATGAAGCAGAGTTGCAGGTGCACTGGCTGTTCCTAGAATCAGCATATTGAGGATGCATCTGACTGCGAGATGCTAACACAGGGTTCCTGCAGGTTTCGCCAACTCAAATTTAAGACTTTTTAACCCTCCTGTTACATTCAGGGTCAAATTGACCCGTTTGAAAGTTTGAAAATCTACGAAAATACTTTCAAGTATTTTTTTTGTATGAAACTTCTTCTCCTTACCTTAATTAGTGCAATAAACAATACAATTAAAATGGTTCATGTCATGCATTTGGAACCCCCCCCTACCTACATGTCTATATCACAGAGATGGTATTTGGGTCAATCTGACCCGGCAGTGCAAGTGGAGGCTAAAAGGAGACACACACACACACACACACACACACCCACACACACACACACACACACACACACACACACACACACACACACAACACACACACACACACACACACACCACACACACACACACACACACACACACACACACACACACACACACACCACACACACCACACACACACACACACACACACACACACACACACATACACTTTCAATACAAATCCTTATGACTCATTTGGCTTGATTCTAAGTGAACGGGTCAATTTAACCCTGAACAGAAGAGGTGTCTCGTCTCTATTTATCAACATCAACCAATTGGAAAAAAGTTGGAACATTTTAAAGTAATTTAAAAAATGTTATGTTATGCAAACTAATGTATTTTATATCAAGGTTTTTCCAATGTAAAAAAGAAAATAGAAAAATGTGTTTGAATGTATATGTTTTGTGAAAAACGAGTGACTTATTCTAATGGAACCATGATCTGTAGAGTGAATACCACAATTGCACTAAATATTGATTTCATTGATAGTAATAATAATTAAACATGCACTGGTCAAATTGACCCACGAATATTATTGCTGTTACAAAAAACGAATATAACAGGAGGGTTAATGCCAAATTGTCATCCTTTCTGTTGTTTATAATAAAGATGTTTTCTTTATTCATATCTACAGTCTCATTCCATAAGTAAATTATTATACTACATGGTCCATATCTTTAAATATAATAATACCTTCTGAGTTTTTCTTTATATTTAAATAAATATAAACACAATAACAGTTACTATAACACATTAGGATAAGATGTTTTCTTGATTAATATATACATGTCTCATTCATAAGTAAATGATTTATACTACATGTCCATATCTTAAATATAATAATACCTTCTGAGTTTTTTCTTTTGAAGGTAATAAATAAATATAAACACAATAACAGTTACTATAACCATTAGGATTCACATTTCTTGATTCATAGATAGCTCTTTATCTTTGATAATGTATCACAGACTTTGCCCCAACCGGGTGTCGAACCTGCGAACAGAAGAAATCTCAGCTGGCTAAGACGGCGGTTCACAGCTTCAGTAATGCTGCAATTTTATTGGCTGTCCTAAGCACGTCTCGCATTGGCTGTCACTCTATGCCACCTAAGCACGTCTTGCCGGCTCATCCATGTCGAGAGTTGAAACCATTGGAACTGATGGATTGGTTTGACGCAGTTTTACGCAAAGCTGTGAAAATGAAGTTCCTCTTCAGTTTCGACAGCAATCGTTCCTTCGCTTTCATCGAAAGTTCGCTATGTTGCTCCATGTGCCTGTCTAACCGAGTTCCAGTTGAAGTACAACAAGGCACCGGGCAAGCTAGAGTTTCTTACATTTACTCTTCCATTTGACAGCCTCATCAAATACGACCTCTCTCTCCCATTAAGAACACCGTGAGTGCCTTTAAGATGCTGGCTTAAGGCTGTGTAGGATTTAGAGCAAATCGGACAAATATTATTAACCATGTTAGTGTCTAGTATATGTCTTCTCCTCCGTGACATCTGCAATGACATCTAGCTTTACCGTAACTTTATAGATAGGATTCTGTCGCGTCATAGGTTCACAGCCGTTGGTGCAAAAACAAATTTACAATCCACATCGGGATTCTTTCATGATTTTTTAATGGGAGCAACAAACCAGTCCCATTCATTCTCTATGGCACTGTTGAACCAGAGCCGATGTCATATATATTTGGCCGCTTGCCGCGAGTGGCGCTGTGGCGCACTTTTGCCGCTCTCTTTCAGTGAATGAGAGACAGACTGCACAGCGACGTAAATGCATACATCTTTTTCAACTCTGGACATACGACCAAATTATAAGGTAAGTTAAGTTATATTAACATGAATTACAGAGAAGGCGACATGTAATGTTATGTTATCTGGGCTTTGTCTGACGTGTTTTAGTTAAATATAAAATAAAATACGCTATAAAAGTGGTCCGTGTTTCCTACGTGTATCGAGTCTAACGGTACTTTGGGATGAATTACATTGTTAATGTAAAGTTAATTCAACTTAAGCCGCTTAAAGTTCATGTGGTAGGATTTCTGTGTGAGTTTATTGTGTTTTTGTTGACTTGGTGAGGCGCAATTACCGCGAGTTACTTGTGGCGAAATCCTCCGTGCGCGTTACATTAATGTATATTTAATATATAAATGAACGCTAACTACCATGTAAGATTACCATTAAACTCCCGTATTATTTTCCAATAAACCGGGGTTAGATATACTAACCATCACTGTTACAAAACACAGCGTGGGGACAAGTTAACAGCAGTTTACTTTTGGATAAAAAAGTATTATGTATATTCAGCTGTGCCGTTGCCCAGACGGGTTAAATATACATATAGATGCGAACACACACACACTGCTAAACACCAGAACTGTTGAAACCACATCCATAACATTCATTCTACTACTTAGTAATTATTTATCTAATATATCATTCAGCCTTGGTGAGCTCCCTTTGTTAGTTAAAAGGGTTTGACCCATGGGGGAGGGGTAATGGAAGTGTAAATAGTTTCAACAAACACACAGCTCCAGACATACAGGAACAAAGATCAACAATATCTGATCCAAAGTAAAATAGCACTACATATATCATAGCACAATGTGAATGTGCAGACAGTTAAAGTCTGCTCTATATTAGACCCCACCTGTGAACATCATTAACTCACTGATATATATTTTCTTCTTGACAGATCAAAATGCAAAAATCTTTTGGCTATCCCTCCATGCAGCCCCTGCTCTTCCTGTAAAGAGACTTGTGCCCCTACCAAAGGAGCTGATGTTTCTGATGCCGGAACCATCCGCCCCAACACCAACAGAGACCAACATCACTGTTCCAGGTGTGTATATGTTTGACTCTTTGCACCTTGTACAGTTTGCTGACT
>JAAOOA010000099.1:335000-382500 GCA_012861695.1 Trematomus loennbergii
GGTCTGACACTGAATGCTCTCTGGGGTCTGACACTGAATGCTCTCTGGAGTCTGACCCTGAATGCTCTCTGGGTCTGACACTGAATGCTCTCTGGGGTCTGACACTGAATGCTCTCTGGGGTCTGACACTGAATGCTCTCTGGGGTCTGACACTGAATGCTCTCTGGGGTCTGACACTGAATGCTCTCTGGGGTCTGACACTGAATGCTCTCTGGGTCTGACACTGAATGCTCTCTGGGGTCTGACACTGAATGCTCTCTGGAGTCTGACACTGAATGCTCTCTGGAGTCCAGCATTTCTTTGAGTTCCTCTGACCCTTCATCTGAAAGTGGAGAGGACACTGAGGGTCCGGCCCACAGTGAGGGGACAGAGAAGAACGGAGGTCGTTCTCCCAGGAGCTGGGGAAAACCAGGGTGTCCTCACAGATTGTGAGAAGAAAGCCCCCGTGGTGGTGGATGGTGGGCCGTCGTAGGTTATTTAAAGTAGAATATGAAGCGAATGGGGCCTTTTTGAGTGACACTTGGAGACGTGGACGTGCAGGGAAAGCGCGCAGAGAAATGTAGGTTATTTAAAGTAAAGTAGCCTACGTCGAGATGAAGCATAGTGAAGATTGTGCACATGAATCATTTTGTTGAATTTCTGAATGGAGATCTGATCGATTAGACTAAGTTAACATATCTGCTCCGTCAACACTCACAACACCGTCCTACAGACATAAATAAAGCAGTGACTGTATCCACCATACCTCAGACAGTCTTTGGTTTGTACATTTATAACTTTTCTCCAGTTTCTGACAGATATGAGGAGCTGTGATCTCTGTGTGCTAACAGCTAACAGCTAACGGCTAACAGTTAATGGCTACTGTTTTAGTTTTGTGGTGTCAAGTTCCTTGTCTGGATGGAATATCTGTGAACGACTCAGGTGTGAATGCCATGTCAGACTTGGACAAGTCCTTCCTGAATTGTGTTAATTGAGGAAATCTGCTTATCTAAAAACGGCTTGGATCATCTCCACCATCCTGTAAACATAGATAATATGTATTCATAAAGTAACCTAGTTGTCTTCCATTTTCTTTAGCAAGTTTGCAAGGAACTGGGAATTGAAACCAAGTCTTTAAGAAGTAATTGAAAGGTTTGGATATGTTGTACATATATATACACAGATCTTGTACTTGAGTAAAAGTAGAAGTACTCAGATCTTGTTCTTGAGTAAAAGTAGAAGTGCACAGATCTTGTTCTTGAGTAAAAGTAGAAGTACTCAGATCTTGTACTTGAGTAAAAGTAGAAGTACTCAGATCTTGGACTTGAGTAAAAGTAGAAGTACTCAGATCTTGTACTTGAGTAAAGTAGAAGTACTCAGATCTTGTTCTTGAGTAAAAGTAGAAGTGCACAGATCTTGTACTTGAGTAAAAGTAGAAGTACTCAGATCTTGTACTTGAGTAAATGTAGAAGTACTCAGATCTTGTACTTGAGTAAAAGTAGAAGTACTCAGATCTTGTACTTGAGTAAAAGTAGAAGTACTCAGATCTTGTACTTGAGTAAAAGTAGAAGTGCACAGATCTTGGACTTGAGTAAAAGTAGAAGTACTCAGATCTTGTACTTGAGTAAAAGTAGAAGTACTCAGATCTTGTTCTTGAGTAAAAGTAGAAGTACTCAGATCTTGTACTTGAGTAAATGTAGAAGTACTCAGATCTTGTACTTGAGTAAAAGTAGAAGTACTCAGATCTTGTACTTGAGTAAATGTAGAAGTACTCAGATCTTGTACTTGAGTAAAAGTAGAAGTACTCAGATATTGTAGTAAAAGTAGAAGTACTCAGATATTATAGTACGATTAGAAGTACTCAGATCTTGTACTTGAGTAAATGTAGAAGTACTCAGATCTTGTACTTGAGTAAATGTAGAAGTACTCAGATCTTGTACTTGAGTAAATGTAGAAGTACTCAGATCTTGTACTTGAGTAAATGTAAAAATAGCATCAGGATTCAGGGAGTCAACAACGGGAAAATGGCAATATTGCTGTGGCTCGTTTCACTGTGCATCTTCAAAGCTTCCATTTGCAAAGCATGCTTCTGCAGCTGCAGGTGCACCTGATAGCCCTCCCCTCCCCCACTCTGACCAAGCTGTGACCTCTGCAACAAGAAAGAGGCAGGACAGAGCAGTATGAGGCTTATTCAGCTTAACTCTATGATATACAGTAATATATATATATACAGGGTTTGGAGGGTTACTTTGTAAATGTAGTTAGTTCCTGAATACTGAATACATGGCTCTGAAAGTAATCCGAATCCGAATAGTTACGTGTCTTAAAAAGTAACGTATTCAGATTACTTTTAGAATACTTTTGGAATACTTTATTTGTCCATAACAGATGGGTATGTTTTGGTGAACAGGAGACACTTATTTTACTGTTGTAATGGCTTATCAAGAGCACAACTCAAACACAACATCTTGGTGTCATTCTGGACAGCTCCCTCTCATTTGCACCCCACATAAAAAAACATCACTCAGACTGCATTCTTCTCCAGACTTCGCCCTGTCTCAATCCAGCACTGAAGTCCTGGTTCATGCATTCGTCACATCCCATATTGACTATTGTAATACCATGCTCTCAGGCCTTCCCATCAAACTCCTCAATAAACTTCAAATCATTCATAACTCTGCTGCCCGGATCATCACCCGCACCAAGTCCTCTGACCACATCACCCCCATCCTCATCCGTCTGCATTGGCTACCTGTAAAATACTGGATAGACTTCAAAACCCTCCTGCTCACATTCAAAGCCCTCCACAACCTGGCCCCCACCTATCTGGCTGACCTCCTACACCCCCCTCTCTCTCTCCTCTCTCTCTCTCCTCTCACCTGGCCCCCACCTATCTGGCTGACCTCCTACAGGAGTACACCCCCTCTCTCTCTCTCCATCTCTCTCTCTCCTCTCTCCTCCCACCTAGTTCCGGCC
Source organism: Trematomus loennbergii (assembly GCA_012861695.1). Classification (NCBI taxonomy): domain Eukaryota; kingdom Metazoa; phylum Chordata; class Actinopteri; order Perciformes; family Nototheniidae; genus Trematomus; species Trematomus loennbergii. Next base: position 337,956 of record JAAOOA010000099.1, read on the forward strand.
CGGGGCTACTTTTTCACCTTTTTTTCTGGCCCGACAAAATCGTGGTTCTATCGGGGCCAACAAACAGGGCTGAGTCGGGCTGAGTATGCTAAACTAGAGAGAGAATCGCTGGCAAGGGGGCTACAACTACAACAAGATGGACATATTTGACCGTGATTTAATTGTAATAGACGTTTCAAATGATGCCGAAGTAACAACATACTGATACCGGTTAGTAACAACCATGAATTAATGCTTTGACAAGTCTGCAGACAGACGGCAGGCGAAAAACCTTTTAAAATGGGTGTTGTCTAAATGGAGATCGGCTAAGCTAACGCAGTATATGCTCAGACCGTCCACACTCACAACAACGGCCTATACAGACATAAATAAAGCAGCAACTGTATTCGCCATGACACAGGCAGTCTGTGGTTTTACTTGTTTAACTTTTGTCTAGTTTCTGAACAGATATGAGGAGCTGTGAGCTCTGAGTGCTAACAGCTAACGGCTGATGTTGTTTTTCTGGGGTGCTCATTGAAGATGACGTCACGGCTCCGCCTACACTGTGTTACTATAGATACTACCCCAGTTCCTAAACTGCAATGGAAGCGCAGCATTAAAGTGAGCCGGGCCTAACAAGGCCTAACAAAACCGTACTAAGTCGAGCGAGGCCTGCGGTGGAAATGCGCCATATCTCTCTCTCTCTCTCGCGCTGACACAAACACGCTGCTGCGCCGTGCACACAGATCTGCCGGTAATGAATATTACATTTTGTGAGGAAACCTTTCCACCAATAATTCCAAAATGTATTCACTTCAGGTTTACGAAAGTAACTTTAATCAGATTACTCGTTTTTCAAATATAACGCGAGCTGAATACAGTTACTTGATTTTTGTATTCTGATTACGTAACGCCGTTACAACCCAACCCTGAATATATACACACTCTGTATATATGTTTGGTTATAATACATTGTATTACAACACAGTGCACAGTTTTTTTGCCATAAGACTGCTTAACTCCTGAGCTCTAGGACGTTTATTTGATATATATATATACGTTACCTCTTCTTCTGTTGCATTATATTGCACACTGGACTTACTTACTGCATCACTTTATTTTATAATTACGTCTATTTTCTTTCTTTTTAAAATCATATATATATATATGTATGTTGCATTGTTGGAGGAGTCGGGGACATGAAAATGTAATTGCCATTTCTACATTGTAGTTAGTAGTTAATGTGCACATGACCATATATATATATGTCTATATATATATAGATATATATATTAGCGTCACGCAGCTTTCCCCTGAGAGATTCTACGGGGAGAAGCTCAGCTAAAATATTACATGTACAGCACTTTGGCCCGACAAAAATCGCTTTTAAATGTGCTTTATAAATAAACCTTGATTTGATTTGATTAAACGCTGCGGTGATTAAATGCAATGTTATGCTCCTAACCACTTCAAGCTTTATTTCTGAAACAGTATGGAGCTCAAACCTTTCTCTTTACCACAAGGGCATTACGTTACACATATTCTCTCCAGTAGCCTACAGCGTTAGCTCCATGGTTAGCTCTGAGTGTTAGCATGCTTGCTAATGTAAACACACAGCGTATTACTCCCAAAACACGCTGCGCATTGTTTCTGATACAGCACATAGCTTGACATGTTCTTTCTTAAGTGTTTACCGCTAGAACAGTGCCATTATATGTATTATATATAACAACTTTACTCTAAGCCTCCAGCAGACATCCTGCTGAATACACAGACACACAGCGCTGTGACTGTATACAGAGACGATAGGTTGGGTCGTGTCACGTGTGCTGGAGAATATAGGTTGGGACGTGTGCCGGAGATGATAGGTTGGGACGTGTCACGTGTGCCGGAGATGATAGGTTGGGTCGTGTCACGTGTGCCGGAGAATATAGGTTGGGTCGTGTCACGTGTGCCGGAGAATATAGGTTGGGACGTGTCACGTGTGCCGGAGATGATAGGTTGGGACGTGTCCGTGTGCCGGAGATGATAGGTTGGGACGTGTCACGTGTGCCGGAGAATATAGGTTGGGACGTGTGCCGGAGATGATAGGTTGGGACGTGTGCCGGAGATGATAGGTTGGGACGTGTCACGTGTGCCGGAGATGATAGGTTGGGACGTGTCACGTCGGCCGGATGTCGCCAATGACGTTATAGGAGCGAAAATTCTGGATCTGCTTGTTAGCACCCTCCTTTTTTAGAGAGAGGTGTGGGTACGAAGGAAAAGAGAGAGGGTTTTTGTTTACTGACACTTTGTGAGTTCCCTGACACACCGGGGACACATATTTATGTATAACAGACATCACAAAGTGCATTTTGCATAGTATTGTAGGTCCCCTTTCAATTATCATCATACTAAAGTGGATACTAAAGTAATGATAATGATAACTTTAGATAATGTCTAAAAGAATACTCTGTTACAGTGAAAGTCCTGCATTCAAAATGTTCCTCAAGTAAAAGTAGAAAAGTATTCTCATCAAAATATAGTTAAAGCAGCAACAGTAAAAGTAGTCATTGTGCAGATTGGTCCATTTCAGAATAATATATTGATATGTTTTATAATTATGATCATGAAAGTGTTGTCAAAGGCTGGTATATATATATTTATATTTGCTTGTGACTGCTCACCTCACTGGTCCCCTGTGTACAACAAAAGGCTGTGGTACAATCTGATCAGAGCCCTCCTTACTGCAGTCTGTCATTATATGTGTTTATAATGTTTTAACACACCAAAGAAGAGGACTATTAGGTGTGAATGCAACCTTAGTTTCCTGAAAGAGTGAATACTTAGGACATAACACAGTATGGCTTATAATACTGTTTAATACACAAGGGAGGTATCAAGACTAGAAAGCAAAGACAGAATATGGTATGTAAATGCATAAAACAATGGGAATGGCTGTGAGGGATGCAGGAGGAGCAGGGCCATGCAGGGACAGCAGGACCAGGGACAGCATTGGGAGGCCTAAAGATGGGAGCCACATCCATACAGCAAGAAAGAAAACACCAACCACTCACACAGACAGAGGAGAAAGGGTTAGTAACAAAAACAACATGGGAGAAGAGAGAAGGTGAGGATTTAAGGAACTGAGAGAGACATCTTATTGTTTTCAACTTGATAAATAGTTACATTACAAGGCTCGATGTAGACAATGCTCCTTTTCATAAGTTTATCGCGATCTGTCCAAACATTCGGCCAAAAGGCTTCATATTTTCCACTGCCAAAACTCATAGCTCTGTTGCCACAATTACGAGTAACGTCAGGTGTGCAGTGGTGGGAAAGTACTCAGATGTTGTACTTTAGTAAAAGTAGAAGTACTCAGATGTTGTCTTGAGTAAAAGTAGAAGACTCAGATCTTGTACTTGAGTAAAAGTAGAAGGACTCAGATCTTGTTCTTGAGTAAAAGTACTCAGATTTTCTACTTCTTCGTAAGCTCTTTAAAGTAGCGACAGTAAAAGTAGTCATTGTGCAGATTGGTCCATTTCAGAATAATATATATGATATGTTATAATGATTGATCATGAAAGTGTTCTCAAAGCTGGTAAAGGTGCAGCTAGTTTTAATGACTTTGTATACTGCAGGGTAGCTTGTGGATTTACTCCAGGTGGAACTAAAGTCTGATTTAAGACTTGGTTATATTTCCATTTACCTCTGAAATGCAGTGGGGTAGGAGTACAAATTATCATAACTGGAAATACCCAAGTAAAGTAATAAGTACCTCAAAATTGTACAGTACTTGAGTAGATGTACTTAGTTACTTCCCACCTCTTGAGATGCTTCTCACAGCAAATATTGCTATATCTGATTTATTAACATGAATTTAGATTAATTAATCACAAAGCATATAATTCATTAGATTAATATTTGTAATCGCTTGACAGCCATAGTTTTAACACACTTCCAGAAAATAAACTAGAACAATATGTTCCAGCAATTATCTTATATTAAACTTTCATTTTTAAAACTCAACATTTACCAATAATATATTTTACAGTAAGGTTAGGGAAAAATACCATTGCGTATTTATAATAAAGACTCCATTTTGTATAATAGCGGACATTTTAATTTTTTAATAAACTTAAGCACATCACTACTATGCTTTGGGAGGCATATATCTTCTTAAATCTTCAGAAAATAATTAGTGATTAATAATTCTTAACTGATAATGCACAGTATGCAAGTATTTTATATCATGAATGTGGTTGATTTGTCATTTATATTTAATTTGTAACCTCTACATGGTTGACATGTAGCTGGTAACAGGCTTCTGTCAGGTCACCTGCAACTATATTTCCACCTCCTTCCTTACCCCTCCCTAGTTAAGCAATGTGACTGCAGTGACCAATCAATCAGAAAATGTGCAGTACAAGTAGATGCAGTACATGTGTGTGTCCTCTAGTTGGAGCCCAAGAGCACAGGAGAAAACGACCATTTCCATAGTTACTATTCTTGTTGGGACTTTTGCTGAAAATTACACAGCATGTTGTTCAGGCCTTCAGGGGAGTATTTCAGCATTGTTTTAGTGAGGACCACCCAAAAGGTCCCACAACCAAAAATGTCCTCACAGAACGGTTGTTTCTCAATAAGTGGTCCTCACAAGTATAGCAAACCAAACACACACATGAACAATGACATATATATCAAGGTATATTATATTTGTTCAGCGTTGAAGAATTAATCAGATCCTTTACTTAGGAAAAGTACTAATTAGCACCATTTTTGGCTAAATGTTACTCCCAAGTATCAAGAGTAAAAGTACTCTTTATGCAGAATGGATATTTTCACAGTATTATATTATGGTAATTTTATTATCCTGTTTTTAGAAATGTTAGAGCATTCAAGTATTGACCAAATGTAGATACTACAAATACTGTGTTTACTGGTGCAGTACTGCAATATATCAGCATATCAGGTCTTTTATATGTGCAAAGTATGTAGTAACTGAGTGTTAAAATAAATGTAGTGGAGTAAACAGTCAAATATTTTCCTCGGAAATGTAGATGTAGAGATTTTCTCACTGAAGGCTGAATACAACCGATATCTTTATTAAAATGTCTTAGTCTGGTACACAATATATGAATTTGAACACTGTGCAACAAATGTTGTCTTTCAGAAAAACATCCATCACAAATTCTTGAAATGTAAATGGTTGAGGACTCAACATTTATTGTTAAAGAAAATTGACAAACTGAAAATAAACATATAATAACAACAATAATGAAGTGAACGTGTTAACCTGGGTTCAGGAGCATGGCCACGCCTACACCCCGTCTCTAACCCCTATTTATATCCCTTCATCCCTTATCCCACATCCCTCATCCCTCCCTTCCCTCATCCCTACATCCCTCATCCCTACATCCCTCATCCCTCCCTTCCCTCATCCCTCCATTCCCTCATCCCTCACCCCTTCATCCCTCATCCCTTCATCCCTCATCCCTCCCTTCCCTCATCCTACACCCCTTCATCCCAACATCCCTTCATCCCTCATCCCTACACCCCTTCATCCCTCATCCCTTCATCCCTACACCCCTTCATCCTTCATCCCTCATCCCTAGAAAAAATACATAGTCAAATTATAACAAAACAAACATATTTGCGTCGGTGCCAGTCGCATACTCAAAATGTCCTTGGAGGATCATTTCCCTTGAGCATAGCTGAGCCTCTCATGTCTGACTTGGAGGTGGTGTGAGTCCTGAGCAGCTCACAATACTCAGCGTTGATGTCGCAGTGCCTCCTCTCCAGATTGGTGTACTCCTGCTGGAGGTGGTACAGCGCCTTATTGCTCTCATCCAGGGAATCTTTCTGCTCCCTGAGCCTGAACTCGGAGTCCCCGATGTCTCCAAAGTTGTAGTTTGTCTCTGCACGTGGTTTTCCCTGAGCATTCTGCAGAGACGAGGTCAATTTCTTGTTTTCCTCCAGAGTTGTGATCTGCTTCTTCAAAGCCTCTCGAAGCTCCACGCGGTGCATCTCACACCTGGTCCTTTCTTTTCCAAACCAGAGGAGATCTGATCATTCGTAAGCTGCAGCTCAGAGTTTCTGGTCTTTTCCTGTTTGAGGGCTTCTTCCAGATCGGCCTGTCTCATCTTCCTCTTTGACTCCTTTGCTTTGAGCTCATTTACAATGCACTGTAGATTAGTGATGGTAAACTGATTGTCAGAAATAATATCATTTGTCCTTGACAGCATCTCTTCATGGCCCGCAGAGAGAGAGCGGAGTTCAGATTTTCTCTGTCATGTTCTCTCTCCAGGACAAGGAACTTAGCCCTGATGTCAGCATTCTCCCTCCTTAATGTCTGCATGTCGTACGCAGATGCTTCTCTCAGTTGCTGAGCGAGGATTGAATGAGTTCCAGCATGCTTTCCAACCATCTCCTCAAATCGCTTCTTCTCTCTTCTTAGAGATGACTTTAGGAGTTCCTCGGCTGCCAGGCTCTTCTCCAAAGCCAGGGTCAGCTCTTTCTCTTGGCTCTGGATCTTCTTTGAGGCTCTGGAGAATCGAGCCTCCTCCTTCTTAATGGCCTCCTCCAGTCTGCTGTTAGTTGCTCTGTCGCCCTGAAGCTTCTTCTCCTCAACGTGCTGTTTATTGAGAGCAGCCTCCAGTTCACGTTGCAGTCTCTTGTTCTCAGAGGCGAGGTGTTGGTTCCCCTGAGTCACACGGCCCAGTTCTTCTGCTTCCTTCTTCTGCTGAGAGACGGCCGCCTCGTAGTCCCTCTGCAGTGAGCTGCTTTTGGTTTGCTCCTCTGTGAGGTCTGAGGCACACTTGCTCACTCTCTCCTGTAGGGAGGTAACAATGCTGACCTTGGATACAATGTCGCTTTGGAGATTCAGGACATTTGAGTGCAGGGATTCAATGTCTTTGTCTTTCATCAGACTTTCGTCCTGCTGCTCAGTGAGGCGTTCCTTTATCGCTGTCACTGAGGTAGTATGCAACACCATCAGCTCTGAGATGTCTCTCTGGTGCTGGCTGGAGGATGCATGCTGAGCTCTCTGGAGCTTCTCATCACCTTCTTGTCTTCTTCAAGCTCAGAAGTCATTAAAGTGATTCTGTGTTTCAGCTTTGCTCTGCCACGCTGCTGCTCTTTTTGTGACTCTTTCAGATCAGCGTTGATTTGCTTTATTATATCACAAAGGGAATTATGTTCAGATTGCTCATACTTCAGAGCCTTTGAAGAGCGTCGTTTTCTGCTTTGTGCCGAGCTGTAGATGTTTTCTCCTTCATCAAGGCCTCTTCCAGAGCAGCTTTGGCTTTTCTCTCCTCGTCCAGGCTTCCTGAAGACCATATGATTTCTCAGATCTCCGTTCTCCGATTTCTCTCAGGTGATTTCTCAGATCTCCGATTTCTCACAGGTGATTTCTCAGATCTCCGATTTCTCAGATGATTTCTCAGATCTCCGATTTCTCACAGGTGATTTCTCAGATCTCCGATTTCTCAGATGATTTGTCAGATCTCCGATTTCTCACAGGATTTGTCAGATCTCCGATTTCTCGCAGATGATTTGTCTGTCTGTGAAAACATAAAACAATTATTATTGTGTTGTCTATGTGCAGTTTTCTTTATTACGAAAACAGAAGTTAACTCTGCATCACTGGGTGTGAAAAAGTATGCTGGGATCAAATGCATTAAAGATGATTTACTATTTTGATATTTATTTTTTGGAAAAACTTTAGTAAAGAAACTTAAGTGTTGAGTATTAGCTTTTTTACAGTTTTGATGCGTGTGATTCTAAACATGTGTGCCACTGAATGTATTTCTTACCTCATCAGAGGAAGTGTAGCTGTACTTTTCTCTGTTTCTTGAGATGGAGGTCTGCTCCTTAATATCTTCCTCCACCTCCTCAGCAAACTCCAAAATCTCTTCGATTTCAGACTCGATCTCTTCTGCCAATTCCCAAATCTTTGGAAATGCAGACTCTGTCTTATCGAGGTCAGACATTTCTTTGATTTCGGACTTTTCCTCATCATGAAGGTCCAATGAACTTTCGAAGTCTTCATCCGTCGAGTATACATACTCTTGATCCTCCTCCTCCACCTTGTTTGCAAACTCCTGCACCTCCTCCATGGTTTCCTGCAACTCCTCCATGATTTCCTCCTCAATTTCCTCCTCAATCTCCTCTTCAACAGAACTGTCCTCAGAGGGACAAGTCGTTGTACGTGGAGATTCGTTGTACGTCATGGTGAACACTGATCTTCTTCTGTCCATCTTATTATCGTGAAGAAATAGCTGCTTCTTACTGATACTGTGAACTCGATGTGGCGGGGATAAAACCTGGCTTGTTATCGTCCTGCACAAACTGCAAATAAGTTGTGTAGCTATTTAACCAGAGAGCATGCTCTCTTGCAGCCGCTGTGGTATGACATCATCAGGTTCAGTATGACTTCAGAGCCCAACATTCCGGAATGTGCTTTGGTCTGCCGACACATTCCACATTCCATTTCAAAGTATTCTACATTCCATTTCAAAGTATTCTACATTCCATTTCAAAGTATTCTACATTCCATTTCAAAGTATTCTTCCTTTCCTCTCCTTGGAATGTAGACATTCTAAAAGTATGGAGTAAAGTATCTTTTAAGTCATCTGATAAGCAAAGTCCTCAAATAGCACTTTCACACCGGAGTGCTTTTCTCAAGAACTAGGCCGATAGGAGAGATTTGGTTTCACACCAAAAGGATCTGGAACTAGTCCCTAGTTCGCACGAATATTTTCACCCCCAGATAGTCCCTGCTAGAGAGGTAGTACTTTCCTGGGGAGGAAATGGTTCGTGGGTGTGTCGGCCACACTAACAATTTCTGATTGGCTGGGCGAATTGCAAAACACGCTTAAAATAAACAGACTTCCCTGTAGCCCCTGAAAGGCCAATTATTTGCTGATTTTTCAACCATTAAAGGTGGGGTAGGTAATTTTGGAGAAACCAGCTTGAGTGCTCTAGAATTTGAAAATACGAAACCGGAAAAAATCTGACACTTCCTTACAGAGCCCCTCCTCCAACACACACAAACGCGCACATGCCCAATGAGGGCACGAGATAAGTTTGTGCACAGATGGAAGGCTGACAGGCAGGTAGGCCATCCAGTTATTTTAGCCGGGCCGGCTAAAATGATTGGTCGTGCTTTTTACAGTGTATTTATTGTCAAAGCATTTAATATATTCATTGCTATCGGGATGTTAAGAGCATTCCATGGAATATAACAAAAAGTGTTTCTGAAATTAATTACATACCCCACCAGGATATATTAATAGAATTTTAACAAAAAATAGTTTATTGATAATAGATTTATTAGATAAATGAAATGTTCATGCAACAGCAGTGGAGGCCTATATGACAGTCCACTACGAAAGATTTCCAGACCTCACTTAAATGTAATTTCTTTTAGAAATAATACCTTCTCAGTTTGTTTATTTATTTAATATGGTTTACATTGCTGGTTTCTCCTTCTCTGAAGAACCAGCACCTTACCGTGGTAGAGAGGTTTGTGTGCCCTGATGAACCTGGGGGCTGTGTTGTCTGGAACCTTGTGTTCCTGGTAGGGTCTCCCATGGCAAATTGGTCTCAGGCAAGGGGCCAGACGAAGATTGGTTCAAAAGACCTCATGAAAGACGACACAGGAAGTGAGGATACCCGGCCCGGAGGAAGCCCGGGGTCCCCTTCTGGAGCCAGGCCCAGAAGGAGGACTCGTCGGCGAGCGTCTGGTGGCTGGGCTTGCCACGGAGCCCGGCCGGGCACAGCCCGAAAAGGCAACGTGGGCAACACCTCCGCTTCTCCGTCCCGCGGGCCCACCACCTACGGGAAACAGCGATGGGGTCGGGTGCGCTGCCAGAAGGGTGGCAGTGAAAGCAGAGGGTCTCTACGGACCAGACCCGGGCGGCAGAAGCTGGCTTTGGGGACGTGGAACGTCACCTCTCTGGGGGGGAAGGAGCCGGAGCTTGTGCGGGAGGTGGAGCGTTACCAGTTGGATCTGGTTGGGCTCACCTCTACGCACAGCGTCGGCTCTGGAACCTAACTTCTGGATAGGGGTTGGACTCTATTCTTCTCCGCTCAAGGTGTGAGGCGCCGGGCGGGTGTGGGGATACTCACAAGCCCCCGGTTGGGTGCTTCGTTGTTGGAGTTTACCCCAGTGGACGAGAGGGTCGCCTCCCTAAGCCTGCGGGTTATGGGGGGGAAAACTCTGACTGTTGTGTGTGCTTATGCACCAAACAGCAGTTCAGAGTATACGGCCTTCTTGGAGACCCTGGAAAGAGTCCTGTATGGGGCTCCTGAAGGGGACTCTTTAATCTTGCTGGGAGACTTCAACGCACATGTGGGCAATGATGGAGACACTTGGAGGGGCGTGATTGGGAGGAACGGTCCCCCTGATCTGAACCGGAGTGGTGGTTTGTTACTGGACTTCTGTGCTAGTCATGGATTGGCCATAACAAACACCATGTTCGAACATAAGGATGCTCATAAGTGTACGTGGTACGAGAACACCCTAGGCAGACGGTCCATGATCGATTTCGTTATCGTATCATCGGACCTGAGGCCATATGTTTTGGACACTCGGGTAAAGAGAGGGGCGGAGTTGTCAACTGATCACCATCTGGTGGTGAGTTGGGTCGAGTGGCGGGGGAAGCCTCTGGACAGACCTGGTAAGCACAAACGTGTAATTTGGGTGAACTGGGAACGTCGGGAGGAGGCCCAAGTTCAGGAGGCCTTCAACTCACACCTCCGGCGGAGCTTTTCGGGCATTCCTGTGGAGGTTGGGGACATTGAACCAGAGTGGGTGGTGTTCAAAGCCTCTATTGCCGAAGCCGCGGCAGGGAGCTGTGGTCTCAAGGTCTTAGGTGCCTCAAGGGGCTGTAACCCTCGAACCTCCTGGTGGACACCTGTGGTCAGGGAAGCCGTCCGACTGAAGAAGGAGGCCTTCAGAGATTTGTTATCCCGGGGGACTCCCGAGGCAGTTGCAAGGTACCGACAGGCCCGAAGGGCAGCAGCGTCAGCCGTGGCCCGAGGCAAAGCAGCGGGTGTGGGAGAAGTTCGGAGAAGACATGGAAAAGGACTTTCGGGCGGCACCAAAGTTGTTCTGGAAAACTGTCCGACACCTCAGGAGGGGGAAGCAGGGAACCATCCAAGCTGTGTACAGTAAGGATGGGACGTTGTTCACCTCAACTGATGGAGTGTTAGGGCGTTGGAAGGAAGACTTTGAGGAACTCCTGAACCCGACAACTCCGCCCTCTATGTTAGAGGCAGAGCTGGAGTATGAAGGGGGATCAACACCAATCTCCCGGGGGGAGGTCACTGAGGTCGTCAATCAACTCCGCAGTGGCAAAGCCCCGGGGGTGGATGAGATCCGCCCCGGGAAATGCTGAAGGCTTTGGGTGTTGAGGGACTGTCATGGTTGACACGTCTCATCAACGTTGCGTGGAAGTCGGAAACAGTACCAAAGGAGTGGCAGACCGGGGTGGTGGTTCCCCTTTTCAAAAAGGGGGATCAGAGGGTGTGCGCAATTACAGAGTCATCACACAACTCAGCCTCCCCGGGAAAGTTTACTCTAAGGTACTGGAAAGGAGGGTCAGGCCGATTGTCGAACCTCAGATTGAGGAGGAACAATGCGGATTCCGTCCTGGTCGTGGAACGACGGATCAGCTTTTTACTCTCGCAAGGATCCTGGAGGGGGCCTGGGAGTATGCTTATCCGGTCTACATGTGTTTGTAGACTTGGAGAAGGCGTATGACCGAGTTCCCAGGGAGTTACTGTGGGAGGTGCTGCAGGAGTATGGGGTGAGGGGGTCTCTACTCTGGGCCATCCAATCTCTGTACTCCCAAAGCGAGAGCTGTGTCCGGGTCCTCGGCAGTATGCATCAATCTGGTGCACTTTGAGCACAACATGAATTGATGGAAACAGCTCTCAACACTCAGATGAAAGGGAGCTGTATACTTTTCAATAATCCAAACATCTTTAGAATATGATCACAACCAATAACAAATCATTTAAACTGGTTTATTCTTATCTTATGTTACCTAGTTAGCATTCTTTCTTTTTATTTATGCTTATTTTACTAATCACTCCCCTTTCAAACTGTTTTTTTGTTTTTTTACTGTCCTATAGTACACATTGGAATGATTTCTGACTTTATCTATATTAAATAGATAAAGGTATGCTCTCCCTAGCTCTCTCTCTCCCTCCCTCCCTAGCTCTCTCGCTCGCTCTCTCTCTCTGTCTCGCTCGCTCACAGAGGCTGTGAGCTCCTCCGTGGCGATCGACGGCTTGCGTTAAAAAAAAAAAAAAAACATATTTTTAAAGTGGGGGGGGGGGCACAAACGGGATTTCGAAAAGAGCGGGGGACATTTCCCCCCTCTCCCAGGTGGAAATTACGCCATGCGTGTGTGTGCGTCAAGTGCAATAAAGATATGCAAGTTGCAACACACAGAGTAAAACTCTGCCCCCATGTGCTGTATAGGCTGCATGATAGGCTGTTCAATGGGGCTGATGTGTTGTGTAGATTCTGCCAGAAGGGAAATCAGCGGGGAGGTGCCTGTAACGGGTCGTCTCCACGGCAGCGTTAAAAAATCTTGGAGGTGGGCGTATCTGAGGCTTGGGGATTTTTTTGCGATCAACCAATCACATGAATCTCCCGCCCGCGACATATGAAGCCAAAAGCCCGAAGTAACTGGATATAAACTCCCCAAAACAGGCGAAAACATACCACTGTCTCTGCCACCTCCCTCCATGCCTGGCTCCTCCGGTTTATATCCCGGTAGGTCTGGTCATAAAGCCCGGGTGATTGATTCGCTACCGCTAATTTCTCCTCCATGTTTTTGGAATATGAGGAAATGACCTGCGGTCTGTCTCTCCAGCATACACGCCGTTTGATTGGCTAGAGCTTGAACTGTCAGATTTGCGTACACGGGATTTGATTGGCTGACGCTTCCTCCTCAGCTTCAAAAGTTGAACATTGTTCAACTTTGGATCTTGAAAATCCTGAGAATCTCCGCTCGCCTGCCCACAATGCATTTCGGCGAAAGCGAAAAAAGTGACGTCACCCCATTCAAAGTGAATGGGCAGAAGCGTTTCAAGATTTTTTAACGCTGCCGTGGAGACGGCCCGTAAGGGTCTCACTAGCACTGAGCTAGCTATCCATCCAGTTAAACCGTTTGAAAGAAACAGCACAGTTGTCAGTTTTACTGAAGTCTCTTTACTTGGTGAAACTGTAAAGACAATACAGACATAACAGTTTTATTATTGACTGCCCGACTGACGAGCTAAATAGACAGAATACTTCACACAATGAGCTACGGTGCACAAACTGAGAAGCTAATCAGCCTAGCCGCTAGTAGCTTAGCCGCAAGATACTCACTGCATTCCTACAACATAAACATTTTACATACAACATATTCCCATGAAGCCACAGTCTGTCGGACAATAACACTCACAGACGATGCGTGAACCAGCGGGAAATACGAAGCACAGCCCATGGAGAGCAGACGTCCGTTCATGAAACAACCCAAGCTACACGTGGAGCACACCCGGGAACGAACAAGTTCGGTCTCCTAGCAACAAGAATCGAATAAACCACTAGAAAGCAGCAGTGTCAAACAACCACCACAAGGTGGTGCCAAAACACAGCCAAGAAACACATATACGACAGATATACACCAAAAACACACATCAAGGACAGAACAGTGCCACATTGCTTTTCTTCCAGACTGCAACGCTGGTCCCGCAAATCAAGCAAGAACGTGATTGGTAGATATTAATTTTGGGGGTGGGGGCAGGAGGGGTGTTAGATAGATATAGAGTTGTAGTAAGTAGATAGAGTTCGCTATGATTTAGGTTTCGTTTATGCATAGGGTAGATTCTTTTAATTACATTTCCTTTTTTGTTTTGTGTATTTTATACATTTTGGATTTGCTTGGCGAGCTATTTTTAGAACATGCCCCCGCGGGCGACTCACGTTGCCTCTGCGGGTGACCAAGTGCCCGCGGGCACCGTGTTGGCTACCCCTGGTCTAAACTGTCCCTGAGGGTTATACTGTGCACACACAGAACATGCTAAACTATTATTTTTTTAGAGTAGTTTGTAAAGCCATAGACTGTGAATATCTTCTGTATTATGTCCACCATTCCCACTGTTGAGCTGCGGTCCAACCCATGGCTCCATATAGCTGCATATCGAAATAAGCTTTTTGGTAATACAAATGTGCCTTCTGTACTTTCCCACAACCCCTCTTTATTCTGTGTACACAATTTCTTCTTCCAGTATATCTTCTCTTTTTCAGGTGCATTTGCTTGCATGTCTTTTAGTATGTCATGATCAATGTGTTGCATATTTTCAGAAATATATTGATCATTGTCATGTCACTGTCTTTGTGCTGCTTTCTTAGCCTCCTCATCTGCCTTGCGGTTCCCTTCCTATATGCAAAATTCCAGGACGTGGGTTTGGCTGGACGAGTAAGGAGAGAGAGGGCATATGGAGTGGAGAATATCACGTTTGCCAAAGCAACCCCATTTAGCCGTGTTCCCCCATGGCTTTTCCCAGAAGCTAAACTAGATATGAGTATTGAAGAAAGGAAAAAAGAGTGGCAAATATATGAAGTGGGAATTAAAACAAGTATGTACCTGAATGAAAAGTACTACAATTACCTACAAATGTACACAGATGGTTCTAAGAACAAGGAAGAGTGTGTTGGAGTTGGTATATACATCCCAGACTTTAAAATATCTATTTCAAAAGAGCGTCTGATCAATTATCAGTGTACACAGCAGAAATGCTGGCTGTAATAATAGGATTACAGTGGGTTGAAGAGGTCAGACCAGATAGGGTGGTGATGTGCACAGATTCATTATCCATATTACAAAGCATACAGTCAACAACAACTGCCAGAGAAGACATTCTCATAGAACTGAATCACAGCCTGTTAAGACTTCACAGAGGCGGCATAGATCTGCAGTTCTGCTGGGTGCCTGCTCATGAGGGGGTGAGAGGGAACGAGTGTGCTCATGAGGGGGTGAAAGGGAACGAGTGTGCTCATGAGGGGGTGAAAGGGAACGAGTGTGCTGATAAATGAGCAAAAAGTGCACTACAAAAGGAAATCACATTACCAGTTCAACTTGGAGAAGGAGAAGGAAAAGCAGTCATTAAGAAGAAAGGGATGGAGATCTGGCAGAAAAGGTGGGAGGAAGACCAGAAAGGCAAAGACTATCACAAAGTACAAAAGACAATCACAATTAATATTTATAAAGAAAGAAACAGAATGGAGGAAATCTACTCACACACACAAAGCCGTGGCAGCACATCACTCCCACCCTCATCCACCTACACTGGTTGCCGGTCAAGTTCCGTATATCCTACAAAGTCCTCCTCCTTACCTACAAGTCCCTCCATGCCCTTGCCCCCCAGTACCTATCGGACATCCTTCACCCACATGCCCCACCCGGAACCTGCGGTCCTCAGACTCTGGCCTGCTCACCACCCCCCGCACCAAACTGCGAACCTTCGGGGACAGAGCCTACAGTGTGGCAGCCCCCACCCTCTGGAACGCTCTCCCTGCGGAGATTCGCGACATCCCCACACTCGACGCCTTCAAAAGGGCCCTCAAGTCCCACCTGTTTGCCAAGGCTTTCGGCCCCTAATCGATCTGTTGTTTTGTCTGTCTGACTTTTGTTTGTTATGTTTGTTCTTGCCCTATTACTGTACAGCGACCTTGGGTCCCTTGAAAGGCGCTATATAAATGCAAGCTATTATTATTATTATTAAATCACGATAGCTAGACTCAGAATAAATCACATGGCTTTGAATGGTACTCTGTATGTCATGGGGAAAAGTGACAGTGACAAGTGTGGGAACTGAGGAGTAAAAGAAGATGTGGAACATATTTTATTACATTGTGACATCTATAAAGCGGAAAGAGAAAACTAAAGGCTAAAGTTTTAGAGGAGAGGGGTTGGTGTTCTGGGAACAGAAGGAGAGGGAGTGAGAGCTACCAGAAAGGCACTGTTTACCTTCTTGAGTGAAACTGGGGTAGGACAAAGAATTTAACATTAGGTCAGGAAAGAATATAGATTTTAGTTTTATTTATTTCATGTTTTTTGTTGATTTATTTGTATTAGATCACAGGTTAAAGAGTTGGTATGATATGATGATTCATAATCATGTACAGTAGGTGGCGGTATGCACCTTTTAAGTTGTTTGCAATCCGCCAAAAACGAAGAGAAGAAGAAGAAAGCCCCAAAGCGAGAGCACGAGAGCAGGCAGGAGGGGGGTTTCCAGCTTGAGCCCCCACTTCCCGAAGCAGCCGTTGTTTTGCTTTCGGTCTGAATACAGAAACTGAGAAAAACGACGGCCATTCTTTCCCTTTTTCTACTTTAAACCACCGATAAGTGAAGTTGTATAATTGGAGTTGCGCGTGTTGTTGTGACAGCAGGACTGCGAGGCTGCAGGCCGTCCAGACTGAACAGGTAACATCTTATTTCCGCATGTTAACGCTACTGACTTCCCGCAGGACGACATGACGGCTGCTGGCCCGCTGTGTGAAAGTGGTACTGTAGTTTTTCTCTGCCGTTTGTTGACGAGGTATGGGATTTATTTTCACTTTTGACTCGCATGTTTTGGGGTCAGCACGCTGGCAGATAGCAGACCAACAGAGCACAGTTAATCTTGATTTAAAGGTGGGGTAGGTAAGTTTGAGAAACCGGCTCGAGATCGCTAGAATTTGAAAATACACAACCGGAGAAAATCTGCCACTTCCTTACAGAGCCCCTCCTCCAACACACACGAACGCGCACATGACCAATGAGGGCACGAGATAAGTTTGTGCACAGATGGAAGGCTGACAGGCAGGTAGGCCATCCAGTTATTTAGCCGGGCCGGCTCAGATGATTGGTCGTGCTTTTTACAGTACTACAGCTTCCACAGATGATATTTATTTATGGATTTATTGTCAAAGCACTTCAGATATTCATTGCTATCGGGATGTTAAGAGCATTCCATGGAATATAACAACAAGTGTATCTCCTGGTTTCTCAAATGTACCTACCCCACCTTTAACGCCACTGCTAAATCCAACTTTAATACCTAACAAACCTGCTGCTAACACTTACCTAAAGTCAAATATCATATGGATAGAATATGGCAATTACTAACACTTGCTAACATGTATCAAAAGGACTCTTGGTTGCAAATGTCACATTTTAAACGTATTTTAGTTTGTATTTAGTTATGCAATTCAGAGGTAAATATTGTACTTCTATTCAACTACAATCAAAGGTAAATATTGTACTTATACTCCACTACATGTAGTACCTTTACTTACTTTGCAGATATAGATTAATGATAAACAATATCATCAACACTGAATACATTCACAATTAGTTCCACCTTTACCAGCTTGATAAACACATCAATACAACAATAATTATAACCGAAATATATAATATATGATTCTGAAATGTCTGCATAATGAGTACTTTTACTTGTAGTACTTTAAGTATATTTTGATGGTAATACTGTTGTATATTTACTTGAGTAACATTTTGATGGCAGGACTACTACTTAAGTGCAATATTTTAGTACTTATTCGACCTTTGAATACATCTAAAGTGTCATGTACTGCAACTTACACGTGTTTTTTGTTGACATTTAGGAGATAAAATGTGTTATTCATATACTGTATATTTATACATGTATAAGCAGGGCAAGTCATGTGGGAACACTCTTCAAAATCATATTTGAACTTAAAATAATAATAATTACATTTGTAATGTTAATGTAACATCATGCTTTATGAGTTTTAATTGTAAATACAGGATTAAGCTATATGGTAGATATTGTAAATGTAATTTATTATTCATACAGCAAGCTACTGGTGCATAGCTTGAACAAAATAGTACTAAATATCACTAATTGTGCACTAACTATTTCCTATTTTATGCTGACTTGTTCGTATTTCCTTATTATTTTCTTATTTCTTTGCATTTTAACAGTATAATTCACAAAAAAAAAATCCAAATACAGCTGTACAAACTTAATATTCAACACATTTAAATACCATAACATACACTATTTGAACTACTGCATTTTACACCCCTGTGGTCCAGATGAATGTCTCTGATTGAACACAGTTAACCTGTCTCTACTGTGCGGTGGATGTTCAAACCCCTGCGGTTAGAAAAGGGCTAATGTGTATTATTTGACGCGGTGCCATGTCACCCTGTTTGACCTGTTGTGGAGCTCAGTCTCACGTCAGGAGCTCAGTGCGCCGTGTGCACCAGGGAGTGTCAGCTCACTGCCGGACTTTGAACACATCACTCTGCAGGGATCATAACTGCGCTCTTAAATCAAATGTGTGTTTAGGGGGGAATTTGCTCCCAAATAAACATGCCATATTTATTCATCTGTTAGTTCTTTCTCTAGTCCCTTTTGTCTCATCTTCTAAAATATGTAATTTACTATGTTTTCTTTTATTCAGACGGTGTGGCTGTGGTTTTGATAGTGCAAGTTGACTGTCATGAACTTGGCAGGAGTCTTATCTTTACAATCGCAGATAAAAGGAACTAAACTCTCCTTCATTTTGCTCACAGAGGCGGTACACACTATGTTTTCTATTGCTGTAATAATAACAACTGTTCCTCAAAGTTTGGAAAATGCTTTATCTTTTCTGACCATTTACATGAACACAAATCTATATCACACACTACAGGAAAGAGAAAACCATACAAAGCACAATACTGCTGCTTTAATAAAAAATGTCTACTCTTCAGCAAGGAAAATAGGCCTTTCCAAAAGTCAAACAAGTCAAAACAGAAGAGGCAAAGCTGACATTTTAAGTAATTAAAAGGGTTAGAAACTTTGTGTCGACGGTGTCTTCCACACATGTTGCCCGTACCTGTGTCTTAAAGGCTGGTGCAGTGGGATTTTTGTTTTTTTGTTATAGTCCCTTGACTACAGAAGTCCCCACAAGGTGACAATCTTATTTGACCTTTTCACAAAGAAACAAAAAACTGGCTCCAACATACCAGTTTGTGTGTCAATGCTCACAGGAGACGATGCCCCTGGACAGGATGAGGATGCGGCAGTGGCTGGAGGAACACATCGACTCCTGTCAGATACCGGGACTCGCATGGGTCAACAGAGTAAGTATACACTTTGACACACACAAAGAAACACACACACTTTTATATTATAGTTCAATAGCTGACAGAATGTAAATGTGTGTAGGAAGAACGGATATTCCAGATCGCGTGGATCCATGCAGCGTGTCAAGACTGGGACCTGGGAAAAGACGCTCTTCATGAGATGGGCCATGCATACAGGTCACACACACACACACACACACACACACACAACACACACACACACACACACACACACACACACACACACACACACACACACACACACACACACACCACACACACACACACACAGTGCTTCTCCTTTTTAGTGGTTGACATGGTCATACTGCTAGACACCGCACCAGTTCTGTCTAAAATCAGTGGAACCTTTAATTTGCGAGACATTAGTAAGGAAGAAATCTCAATGATCACGTGTCTCAATCAGTAGGGACACAGAACGCCATGTGATTCGCCACATTGGAAGGATTGATCATTTTATAATTCACATCAAGTCTCTAGAATATTCTTTGTATGCCTCTTCTGCTTCATTATACCCACCCGGGTAGTTTGACATATTTTACCTTTACCAAATATTGCGCTTGGTGTGTTTGGGATATGGCGCCACTATGCGACTGGGATACAAATGTGTATCAATTGTGCATCCCTAAAATCTCCGTCATTAACAAAACAAACAAATGACATGGCAAATATAAAGATAAAAGACTGCATACAATAAAATAAGCAACAGAAAAAACGGGCCCACCGTGTAGCTCAGTTGGTAGAGCTGGCGGCCCATGCTCTGGGGCTAGGCCCCGTGTTGAAAAATACAATAAATATTTATCTTGTGAGATGATTTACTAAAGAACCGTGTGTTTCCTCAGGTTAGGGCTGCCCTCGACTAAAGATTGTTCTATTCCACAATTAGTCGTCAATATTGGGGATTACCCAATAGCGATAGCCTTAGAGGGCTACGCCAATACTCATAGGAGCTGGAGTTACAGTAGGTAACGTCAGTTACTCGCTCTGCGGTTAAAAGGCAGCAGGTCCCGCCTCCGCCTCTTTGCCGTTATTTGGAGCGGGCGGGAGTTGGGTCGCAGTCGAATAGTCCAGATCGTCTATCCCTTGACCTCTGTGTGAAACGT
The DNA here is from genome assembly GCA_012861695.1 of Trematomus loennbergii. Taxonomy (NCBI): domain Eukaryota; kingdom Metazoa; phylum Chordata; class Actinopteri; order Perciformes; family Nototheniidae; genus Trematomus; species Trematomus loennbergii. Next base: position 358,201 of record JAAOOA010000099.1, read on the forward strand.
CACGGGGTTAAGGGATAGTCGATAGGAGAATTCAAAAGGACTTACGAGAAGAGGCTGCGGTACTTTAGAGCAGTGGTTCTCAAACTTTTTTCAATAATGTACCCCCTTTGAAAAAAAATTCAGCGCAAAAACAATTTGTTAAGGAAAAAATGCCAATATAAAGAGGTACAGTACAGCGCTGCACCATCAGTGTCTGATATATTAAAACAACAACCTTGTAACTGAGAAACACTTAAATGCTACATTTCAAATGTTTACAATCCATCACTAAATTCATGGCAAACCAATTGTAAATCATGCAATAACACTAAGACGACATTAGTTGCATGTGACCTACCTTATTGTTTTTAATAAGTTGTACTTACAATATAGTGAGAAACATGGGCTTGTGCTTCACTGAGGATCGTTGTCATTCTGACAGGGAGGCAAACTGCAGTTATTACACTTTGTGTTTTGAAATATGTGTAACTCTGTTAATATAAAACCCACACTGCTCAAACTTCGTTACTTTTCCTAAAATTGGTATATTTATTTATTTAGGGGCGTGGAGAATGAAGAGAAAAAAAGATGAGCATTTTATGAGCATGGGATTTTGACCCCTCATATATATGCATAATGCTGCGCTATACTTTGCAGCCACAAGCCGTTGCCAAGCAACGCTTATTGTTTAGGTGTCCTTTGATAAGCAGGCAGTCATATCATTAGCTACAACTAGCTAGATCTGATAGATTTGGACATAAACGCGAGTGAAGTATAACCGGACGCGAGAGAGATCAGAGATCAGATCAGCTGCTGCTGACGGAGAACACGCAGCTCTGCATGATCACAGATCCGCCGCGGACCGTTGAGTGGAGCAAAATTAAATACACTAAGAGTTAGACCTAACACACTTAGCTAGTTTATCTACTCTGGAACTAGCTATACTAGTTATAAATATGTATTCTTTACTGTCGGGTCACTTATTACAGGTTCAGCGAGCTGCACGAGACTGACGGGCTGTCAGGAGAGGGAGAGAGAGCACCCCGTTTATTTTTCCCATTTTATTATCCAGAATTACTGTAAACCTTTGAATAAAGTAATTAATCTACTATTAGTAGTTTGTTTAAATGCATTACTTATGTTGTTTTTTTCATTAACATAAAATAAATCTCACGTACCCCCTGCAGTACTCCAACGTACCCCTAGGGGTCCGCGTACCCCATTTGAGAACCACTGCTTTAGAGAATCCGATTGCACTTTCACTATCCGACGTGTTTATGATGCGCCAGCGGACGTCATAAATGTGCCTCTGCTGAACTACAACTTTCCGAAAACGGACTACTATAAGCGCATCATTAATAAGCGCTGTTATTGTGTTGTTTTATGCTTTATGAACGTGCAACAGCGAACAATATGTTGTTCATTATGGTTGAAATTAAAACAAATAAGTAAAGTCAAAGAAAATCGTTGTCACATTGATAATTGTTGCTCACACTCAACATGGGGCATTTAGTACAGATCGCGTTCACACCGGAGTACTTTCTTCTTCTTCTGCTTTGGTTTTACTGGCAGGCCGCAAACAACTTCACGGTGTATACTGCCTCCCGGAGCCCCCGGCCGGAAGTCCCCGGAGTTGCGGACTGGCTTCAGTAGAAGCTGCTGGGACTCACTTCAATTTTTTCAACTCGAGCGTCAAATTCACGTGACGCGTTCTCGCGGAAGCCAATCAGCGTTGGGATTGCCTCTGACATCCTGCTGTTGATCAGTTGTAGTTAAGATGGAAGAGAAGATAGTTGTTGCTGTCAGTGGGTTCCCGGAGATATATGATACAATGTCATATATCTACCGGGACCGCAACAAGAAAGAGCTCGCATGGAGGAAAATAAGCGAGGAAGTAGGCGTACCTGGTAAGTTATACAAAATATACATCCGTTGTTTGCTTGATTACAGATACCAACAACACATTAGCATTAACCAAGTTAGCTCAACCGCCGGTTTAACGGCAGATAACTGTTAAAAGTTACCGTTTGTAAATGTTTTTTTCTTGTCAGAGGAGGTATGCCGAAGGAATTGGAAAAGTTTGAGGGACACGTATGTCAAAGACAGAAAGAGGGAGAAGGATAGGAGGAGTGGGTCAGCAGCAGGGACCAATAAAAAGTGCAAATACTCTGCGGTCCTTCCTCGACCCAATTGGTCAGTATGGAGGTGAAGCGCAGGGAGCAGACGGAAGAGGTTGGAGCAGAACACCTATTGTGGTGGCTGATAGCCCCCCCCCTCTGCTACGCGCCGTTCGTTGGATGAGGCTGAAATCTCTATTAAATAAAGAAAGGAATTGAAAACACCGGAATCAAAAGTTATAACAATTATCTGAGTTTACTGGTAGGAAACCAAACACATATACAAGTTATACAGAGTACTCCGGACTTCAGGTTTGTGATGCGATGCGGATACAAGTATCGGGACCAGCCTTCACCAAACCAAAAAGCATTTTTACATACAAAAACACCAGTATTCATACTCATATTTTGGGGCGGAGATGTGTTAACTTTTCCCTTCCCCTTTTACTCCAAAGCGAATGAGAGAGTCCGTGAGGAGGAGCTGTATGAGCTGCTCACATCCCCCAAGTGTCCTTACTGGCTGAATTCACTTCTGGTCGGGTTCAATAGTTCTCACCAGAACATGAGATTCCAAAGTTTCACAAGGTCAAAAGTCAATTCTTATCTCTGCCCCGATCTTCACTCCGTTACCTTCCCATGGGAGTTTTTCACATAAACTATTCCTTCTCAGACATTTAAACCTTTGTGCACATATTTAATGATGTCTTAACGACCTTAAAAACAACATCTGTGTGTAGGGGTGAAAAGAAGAGGTGTGTGTGTGAAACAGGATCTCTGGGTCAGTGAGTTAAAAGTGAGAATATCATTTCTATATATGTGATTACCCAAAACCGTTGTGATTACCTAAAACAGTTCAAACAATACATGTTCACTAAAATACAATTCAAAATAATACATGTTTACTTCAATACAGTGTAGAATCATATCTTTTTACTTCAATATCTACTAAAAAAATGTAAAAATCAAAGGTTAAGAGAATATCAAGGCTATAACTGCTTAATTTATCAATAAGTAATTATAATAATACAAGTGCAATTGTAAAAAGTTGTATTCTCACAAAATCTAGAATTACATTACCTGTTCCATTTTACTATATCATTATTATATTTGCCTCAATGGAATACAAAATACATCTTTCTTATATTTACAGATGAGCATGAGTTTTCAGAGGGCAGTGAGGCAGAGGATCACCACGATGCCCCTGATGCCCTCCTGCTGCTGCCACTGCTGCTGCCACTGCTTGCCTGCAGGACCTAGTGTTGTAGGCAGAGCACCAAGGGGTATGTAAACTGTAAATGACAGTTTTGATTGCATTTTATTGTATTGATGCATTGCTGTACCTTCACTAAAAAATGCTATTTGTTTTTTCATGCAGGAAGAAAAAGGCCCAGGAATCTAACAATGAAAATGAGGTGCATGAACGCCTCCTTGAGGCCCTGACACGGGGGTCCGGTGCTCTGCCTGCCCCACTCTCGGAGGATGAGCATTTCCTCCAAAGCCTGCTTCCTTCCCTTCAAAGACTGCCAACGCAGCAGAAGAACTTTGTGAAGTTTGAAATACATAGATTAATTTATGAAGCAAGCACAGTTGTGCTAAATTTGGAATTTTTATAGATTACCTGCCATGGGTTGACAATCTTTGAAGGGAACAAACCAGGCTTTTAAAAAATGTTTTAATCACTGTATATATAATTTAAATTGTATTTTATAATAAAACTTTGTTTAATGTTACCCACGTATGTTCCTTTATTCTTTCGCCATCACATACTTTTCTTTAGGTCATCACATAATTAATAATGTAATTAAGGTGATTGTATTGTGCACAGTAGTGTAAAGTAACTTTTACTTGTAACAGAGTATTCCTAGTCACATATAATCCTTTCTAGAAATATAAGTGTTACATATAACAAAACCTGAGAGTGGAGACGAGGTGCGACAATATTCAATAATTTATTTATATTTAAACGAAGCCAGCAATAGGTCCCCCGAGGCTGGCATGAAGAGAGTGCCTAGAGGAATGAGAGCGAGGGACGAATCTGGTTTGTCTCTCGGCTCCCCGACACAGGTGCAGCTCATCAGACAAATGCCGGCTCCACAGCACTGGATCCTATAAGCACACACAGAGCCGACGGCACCCCTCGTGGTGTGGAGGGGTCGTCACAATAACAGACTGCATATTTTCATATTTCTATTACATTTAAAGTAAAATGTACTTCTATTATATGCTTTGCCTAAAATCATAAAGTCATTTAAAAAGCAGAAAGTGGCACTACCTCACAAAACAATAATTCATGGATTTAACAGAAATAATTATATGAATTGGTGACCTAAATCTGGTGTTGGGATAGAAATGTTGCAGGAGGTTGCTCAATAGTATGTGTGGGTGGCTCTTAAAAGAGCCTTTTAATGTGTGCTGGTGCATTACACGTCGTCTTGCCATGGGACCGTTCCCTCTGCATTGAAGTATGATGTGAACACCTCCCGAACTCTGATGGCCTCTCTTGCGGAGTTGTTGGCTGCAATTCTTCCTAGACCTGGCAGTGGCTCCACATCAGCAACTGAGAAGGCCCTCTGTGTGTTTGCTTGGGTTGTCCTGCGCAAGAAGTTATGGAGAATACAGGTAGCCTTCACAAACTTCTCTGCAACTTCTGGCTGGACCTCAATTACACGCCTGTACATCCTCCACTGGGATGAGAGAATCCCAAAGGCATTCTACAACAAGCCGAGCTCGAGACAGACGGTAATTAAATATTCTGCGCTCTGGGAAGGTTGCGCCCAGGGAATGGCCTCATGAGGTTTGCCTGAGAGGAAAGGCCTCATCTGCAACAAATACATGTGGCAGGGGTCCCAGGTGGTCACCTCTGAGAGTGGCAGGCCAGCAGGCAGTTGGAGGGAGCCAGATTTCAGGGCTTGACCAAGAGTTGGCCAGAATGCCACCATCACTAGTTCTTCCATAGCCCCCAACATCAATGACACGAAAGCAACGCTCTGCATCCACAACTGCCAAAAGAACAAGTGAGAATGTTCCTTTGTAATTAAAGAACTGGGATCCTGTGTTTTCTGGGGCTTTGAGGACAACATGTTTCCCATCCAATGCTCCACAGCAGAGAGGAAAGTTCCACCGCTCCTCAAACTTCTCTGCTATTGACCTCCACTCCTCTGTAGAGGGCACAGCCATGAACTCCTCCACAAGGCAGTCCCAGATAGCAGTGGCCACATCAGGGATGATGGTAGAGACTGTTGAGACACCAACACGGAAGCTGTTGGCAATTGTCCTGAATGAATCTCCTGTAGCGAGGTACCTGCAGCACAAAAGAAAAGAAACATATATAAAATAAATCAAACAAAGTTGTATGAAGACATAACCTGAAAAAGTGGTGTAAAGTAACTAAGTAGGCTACATTAAATGGTATGTATTTAATACCTTTAGTTACTTTCAGATTGATTAATAATGTGAAATATAATCAAGTGTTAAATCAGACTTAGTTCCACTGGAGTAAATTCACAAGCTACCCTGCAGTATACAAAGTCATTCAAACTATCATGATGGGAGTTATTTAGCATCCCTTTTAAACGTTTATTATAATTAAATAATAACAACAAACAGTTCATTTTGATCCATAGTGCTGTGGCATTGATTCACCATGACGTGCAAGATTCATTAATATGTTGTATTCATATTAACACGCTAATAAAAAACAAAACAAAGCAACTTACCGGAGACATATTGACAGGCGCTCCGCAGCTGAGAGGGAACGCCTGTAGTTTGTGTCCATCCGGGAAATCCTGACACCAACCCGAGCTAGAAGATCATCAAACTGGACACAGGTCATCCTAAAATACCGCTGGAAACGGCAGTCATCCAGGCGCAGTTCCTTGATCAAACAATGATATTCACCAAACTGTGTGCGACGCTTGATTACATTGTGAACCCAGACAGAGCGGCGTTTGTTGCTACGTTTGTAGGACTTCCACAGAAGGTACAAAGCAGCAATAGTTGTTATATCCTCCATAGTCAACGACAGAAATAATCAAAACGATCTTGCATGGAAGTGTAAACAACCTCAACTGTCCGTCAACGGTATGTCTGTTTTGAATGACGCGATAAAACAAACTGCAAGCCGCGGTGAAACTTGAGCGATTGGAGCGAAGCGAATATTCGCATCGCGTCCGGTGTGAACGCAGCATAAGGCTGCGGCCCCACGGGAACGCATACGGTAGTTTCCGTTACAGTTTTGTCATATAGACCGTTCGGCCACACTAGGACGACAGAATATGGCAGTAAACGACTACGGTAATGATAACGGGCCGTCTCCACAGCAGCGTTAAAAAATCTTGAAACGCTTCTGCCCATTCACTTTGAATGGGGTGACGTCACTTTCCCTCACTTTTCGCCGAAATGCATTGTGGGCAGGCGAGCGGAGATTCTCAGGATTTTCAAGATTTAAAGTTGAACAATGTTCAACTTTTGAAGCTGAGGTGGAAGCGTCAGCCAATCAAATCCCGTGTACGCAAATCTGACAGTTCAAGCTCTAGCCAATCAAACGGCGTGTATGCTGGGAGAGACATACCGCAGGTCATTTCCTCATATTCCAAAACATGGAGGAGAAATTAGCGGTAGCGAATCAATCACCCGGTGCTTTATGACCAGACCTACCGGGATATAAACCGGAGGAGCCAGGCATGGAGGGAGGTGGCAGAGACAGTGGTAGGTTTTCGCCTGTTTTGGGGAGTTTATATCCAGTTTACTTCGGGCTTTTTGGCTTCATATGTCGCGGGCGGGAGATTCATGTGATTGGTTGATCGCAAAAAAATCCCCAAGATTCAGATACGCCCACCTCCAAGATTTTTTTAACGCTGCTGTGGAGACGGCCCGTAACGCGGGTCCCGAGGTGGATAGAACGGCATACGCAACGCTCTGGGGGGGTCCAACCAAGCCCCCAGGAAGTGCACTGGACTCTGATGAGAATATTCGTGCATGGGTTATCATAAAACAACAAATTACCTAGGGTCAGTTTTGTAGAAGCCTGATAGTAAACTAGTTATGAAGTAATACATTTATTTATAACGCACAGTCTAAAAAAAAGCTAACCAAAGAGCTGTGTCCTCACCATGATGCGCAGCCAGCAGACCCTTACCTCCTTTCTTCCCTACACACGGGCACACACAGACAGAAACAAGTGTTAGCCATATCAGCGACTACGGGTAAATGCATTGCTGCTTCATGCTTTGTCAGTTTCAACATCTTACCTTCTCTACCCTTCTGTCTTTTATTCCGTTGTAGTTGAATATCTGCTGCCTTGAGCATTTCCTGCAGCCTGAAATGATGCAAATAAGAAGTTATTAACAAATGAAGAAAAGGTTTGGACATCCTCCAGAAGAATATTTGATTAATGACAAAAAGGAAGTTGGACACAAATAGGCCACATTGCAGATTAGCAATACGCTAACCTCTTCTTCATCCCTTCACCTGTGGCACTGCTTCACCTGTGGTACTGCTTCACCTGTGGTACTGCTTCACCTGTGGTACTGCTTCACCTGTGGTACTGCTACACCTGTGGTACTGCTACACCTGTGGTACTGCTTTACCTGTGGTACTGCTTCACCTGTGGTACTGCTACACCTGTGGTACTGCTTCACCTGTGGTACTGCTTCACCTGTGGTACTGCTTCACCTGTGGTACTGCTTCACCTGTGGTACTGCTTCACCTGTGGTACTGCTTCACCTGTGGTACTGCTACACCTGTGGTACTGCTTCACCTGTGGTACTGCTACACCTGTGGTACTGCTACACCTGTGGTACTGCTTCACCTGTGGTACTGCTTCACCTGTGGTACTGCTTCACCTGTGGTACTGCTACACCTGTGGTACTGCTTCACCTGTGGTACTGCTTCACCTGTGGTACTGCTACACCTGTGGTACTGCTTCACCTGTGGTACTGCTTCACCTGTGGTACTGCTACACCTGTGGTACTGCTTCACCTGTGGTACTGCTTCACCTGTGGTACTGCTACACCCATTTGCTACAGAGGTAGCAAGTCTTGGAGAGGAGGAGCGCTCTGTGGGCAAACCTGTGACAGATGTAAGAAAGTTAAATGTAAGTGACGGTAGAGACTGGGGCAGAGATAGCATCACAACCTCTGTGGGCTATAGATGATTTTTGCCCTTCATGTTCCTGATCTACAGACTTCAAATATGGAGTATGTCAAAATGTATTTTGAATCAACTTAAATAACTTAAAATTACCTTGGGTTCCTTGAAAGGTACATTTAAATGACAAGTGCTATTATTATAAACCATGATGCCAGAGGGCAAATAACACTCATTATTTAAAATGTAATGAATCACACAAACAAAACACTAACCCTTCTTCCTCTTCCCTGGCTGGGACGCAGCCGATGGTGAAGGGGGTGAAGGGGGTGAATAGGTGCTTGCAGCTGGGACAGGGATGAGTGTCAGGGTGTACATCTCCTCGGATAGGTTTCCTACATAGAAGTAGAAAGAGTAGAATGGATGTACGCCACCTTCTTCAATTTACAGAACCTCCTATTTTACTGGAAATGGCGATGAACTATGCTGTGCTACTTACCAGAGGACTCGGTGGGGTGTCTGCGGTGGCAATGACGACTTCTGAAAAAGAAAAGGTTACAATTTGTAAAACATACCAGTTGCTGTTAAAAGTGACAATGACTCTGAAGCTTACAAAAATACACAAGTTTATATTACATCAAGTACAACCACTCCGTGCACACATCATGTGACCACAGAAAAAGGACACATTGGTCTCTAACCCCACCAATAGGAATGTCCTCATAAGTGATAATAAAAGTAATGACATTAAGTTCTTAGGCGTTATTTGACTCATTAAGCACAGGGTTCTTACACCTTTTCCAAAGTCAAATTCAAGCACTTTTCAAGCATTTTCAAGGTGCATTTTCAAGCTTTTCAAGCATCTTACAGCTGTTGTAAATTACATATTTATATACACATACTTATACTCAAATGATTATTTCCCTACCTCACATTAAATCAGATGTTCTTTATGCTATAAACAACCAAATGTGTGTTTCATAATAGCATTCTACATGAGGATGAAAAATGAAAAATGTTAGAAAAGAAAACTAAGTTTAATATTTCAAAATGAGACCCATCGTAGACTGGGCATCCCATATAACCTGGCTGAGCCAATATAAAACAATCAGCCAAATAACTTTTCAATATATTATTGATAACTATTTTTGAGGTACTTTTAGGTTGGCAGTAAACATAAGTCAGAGGTAAATGGTGTACTTCTACTCCACTACATGTATTTAATACCTTTAGTTACTTCACAGATACAGGTACCTGCAGCACAAAAGAAAAGAAACATATATAAAATAAATCAAACAAAGTTGTATGAAGACATAACCTGAAAAAGTGGTGTAAAGTAACTAAGTAGGCTACATTAAATGGTATGTATTTAATACCTTTAGTTACTTTCCAGATTTGAAATAATGTGAAATATAACCAAGTGTTAAATCAGACTTTAGTTCCACCTGGAGTAAATCCACAAGCTACCCTGCAGTATACAAAGTCATTCAAACTAGCTGCACCTTTACCAGCTTTGAGAACACTTTCATGATCAATCATTATAAAACATATCATATATATTATTCTGAAATGGACCAATCTGCACAATCACTACTTTTACTGTCGCTACTTTAACTATATTTTTTGTCCGGTCGGGTCTTGGAAGACCAGAAGCTGTGTGGTTCATAAAAACACGATTATTGTTTTTATTTTAAATCGTATAATGTCGGGCTTTTTTTGCCATCTGTGAGGAAAAGAAAGAGCCTCAGAATACTGAAATATGTAGGCCTATATATCTTTTTCCTTCTAATAGTTATTATTTGTGACCCTCTATCGAAATCAGTCAAAAGTCGCAACGGCTCATTTAAAAAATAAACATGGATTTGTGTAAAAAAACTAGTTTTTCAGGGTTCGGGTGTTTTGTTTGATTTTAAATAAACAAAGTCTTGGCTTTCAGAATATGAAACTGTTATTGCCAAAATCTCATGATAAATACATTTTTGAAGCTTGTAAAGGGAAGAAGAGGCACCTCTCAATTCGCACCCTGCTCTTCCTCAGCGCCGCTCCCCCTCCCTCCGCTGAAATTATGAAGTAAAGGCGTATAGTAATCATAGATAACACGGCAGAGTCCGGGACAGTTTGTTTTTATCTGTTTTCAAATAAACAAAGTCTCTGCTTTCAGAATATTAAACTTGTTTCGGCAAATTCAGATGATAAATACAACTTTGAAGCTTGTAACGGCATAATTACAAGCGGAGAACGGAGTAACTTAACGTCACAGCAGGCATAACAACAGCCGGTGTTTCTGTGAGTGTTTCCCCGGTACACAAACACAATACACACAACACACTCGCGAGCTTCCCCCAGACCAGTAATACAAACGAAAATGTGTCTTCGGGTCAATGTGACTGATTTCGATAGAGCAAGTCACATTTGGTTTAGGCACGAAACATACTACCAGTAGAAATACATTGCTTTTAAAATCGCTCTGTGTCGAATCAATAGATTATATTTCGTGACTATAACACGAAATGCCGTGAGACTGGGTTGAATTACAACAGTGAGTGCTTCATCCTCTGAACACCACAGGATGGCGACTGTAACTCACATATTACCGTAGGTACGCTCCTCTGAAATGATTGTCCCCTGCAATTATTATTATCCCTCATCGAGTTCGCTATTCAGCTTGCTAACGTTAGCTTGAACAAACGTAACATGCAACGTTAGCCTAATCTAAAATGCTCTACTACGGCGTACCTTTCATATGGCTCGTCAGCGCAGACTCTCGCATCGTTATTTTTTGCAAACTTTGCAGGAGGCTACTCGTGGGCTTGACCCTCGTCTTAGTCATGGCTTGTATTTGTCTTCTGCTAGCCAACGCTCGTTGAAACGGCAACCTCCTGGCATACTGTCATCTATCACTCTCATCAGAATGCCCAGGTCACACACGTAACAAAAACACTTGCCGGTCACGCGCGTTGCGCGGGAAGGCCGGAGCGGAGCTGTTTTATGTAAAAGCGAAGCAATTAAGCGCGCTCAGACTTCTTTATTTTCTTTTAATCTAAAAAGCGAAGTAAAGCATTTACAATTTCAAGCACTTTATCCCAAATTCAAGCACCATTCCCAAAATTCAAGCATTTTTCAAACCTTGAAAACACCTCGTACAATTTCAAGCATTTTCAAGGATTTCCAGCACCCGTACGCACCCTGTAAGCAGTTCAACCAATGTCATTTTGAATGGTCAGCTCCTGGCTGTTTATAAAATTCTCATATAACAAATAATAGTCAGAAAACAATAAGAAGAGTGGTACAATAGACTTCTGCAATTACTTGATGTGGCTGGCGAGTTTTCCGCAGGAGGCTGTGGGGTTTCGGAGGCTGCTGCAGGCTCTGTATGACTCCAACCTAGATTAAAGAAAAGAAGCTTTGGATAGCATCAACAACATCATGTAATTCACTAGTTCTCCCATTTGTATGCTTGATTTAAGGAAGAGGTGTAAGTTAATTGCTGTCAATTACCCCTATGGGCTCCTCCTAAACTTTATTAACAAAACGACATCTAAGTGTCTAAAACAATACCTTTCGCAACAAATTCAAATAACACCTCCATCCTTTGGAGGCAGGTGGAGGCTGCTGACATTGCACCTTGGCATCATGACTTCGCAGGTCCATTCCTTCTTTATTCCAGGCCGGGCTAGGAACAAGACGCCTCTGGCTCCAAGGGCCTGACATTTTTCCAGCTTCCAACAAACCAAAATATCCCTTATTTCAGAACAATTATGCCCTGGTTATTTACAAAGGCAAAACCAGTTGTTAAACATAAATCACATAAACTGCTAGCACAAATATTCAACCCCTATGCAATAACAAAGACATTTTTTTGATGCATGCATTAACAACTTGCGATCAGCAAGTAGAAGCTTTGAACATTATTCTGCATTGTATTTCTCTTGGCGGAATTTACACTGTATATATCATCTAGGTTTGTGGAGTAGCACGTGGTTTATGAACAGTGCCACAGATTCTAAGTGGGATTAAGTTTAGAGCCATTCTACTACATAAACGTCGCTATTTTTGATCACCTGCAGTATTTTTTTTAAGTCTTGTGCTTGGGGTAATTGTACTAAGAAGGTGAGTATTCACTTGGATGCCTTACAAGTATACTAGATGTTCTGCTGTTGCGCACAGGCTCAATCACAGTGTTGAGATAATATATCTATCTCTAAAGTACACTGGAGTATTTATAGGGGTTCTGTAAGATATAATTGATTATGGTATTCATAATTAGGTTTCCATTAGTGTATAATCACCTATAACTATTTTTTGTTGTGATTAGCTTAGAATAAGCCCTTCATATATACATAGGGAGCCGGTCACTCTCTTCTCTTTGCCGTGTTACTACAGTACTTCAATCGGAAGAAAAAAAACACTGGCTCTAGAGAAGGCCTTTCATGTTGTTATGGCAATGGATGGCCACTGTAGGTTCTTGTACACGCTTATAAAGGGAGAGGTACTCAGTTGGTTGCAATTTAGAAACCTCACTATTACACAGAGTACCTTTCAATTACATTGAATCAAATTCAGCGATGATTCGCCAAAGTTAAATAAACATAACTTATCCCTGTGTCTACAGTAGTTGTATTGACAGGGAGCAGACACACTGATGAAAATGTCTATTTCGAATGTAAGTTGAATTGGATAAATGATTAAATAGTGCAAATGTATTTTGCTGTGTTCTGACACAGTGCTTTAAAACTTGAATGCACATATAGTCACATTTTTTTTGGGGCACACAGTTCATGCAGGTCATGAAATTTGCATCATGTGCACCAGCTCAAAGCCCATTTCTACCTAGGGCTTTGAGCAGCAGATTTGTATTACGTAATTATGATCAGATATGGTCAGATATTACATTTCTGTATCAAATGTAAATATTTTTTCCAAATCCAGAATGAACAAGTACAGGGCTGTTATTAATTATGCATGCAGGCCAACAAAAAAAAAAGTCCATCACATACCACCAATGCAGCTTGATCCCTCAGGTGGGATGAAGTTTTATTCTTTTTTTGTGCCTGGACCCAGGTGTTTGCTTTCATATCAAACTTGTCCATTCGTTGCTAACCCCTAGATTCCACCGGGTCCGTCTGCGCCGCGTTGCGGTTTTGTCCGGCCTCCTCCGGCGTCATACCCTACCAGGCGCGTTTCAGAAGCGGAGCGTCTTGCCTGCCGGCTCGCAGTTTTTGTTGATTTGGGCATATTTCCTGGACAGGCTACTTTGTACAGACAAAGTTAATAATAACTAATATTCCAGTTATAAACGACATGAATCAAAGATGTGTTGCTGTATTTTAGTGGTAAAAAAATGCATTCATCATCATAATTATTCTATATATATAATTTACACAGTGCCTGTAAACCGGAGGAGAACGCTGGCATTTCTCCTCCTACTTGAAAGACTACGGAGGGATAGGGTCTGCAAAATTAGTTTGTGTGTGTGTATATATATCTATATATATATATGCTATATATGCTCTGAAAGTTCCACTTCCTGCCTGCCCGACCTTACGTTACGGCTGCGCCGCGACAAAAATAGGATTCGATCCTAATTTTAGAGGAGCCCTGCGCCGAGCCGCTTCTGGGACGCTTCTGAGCCGTAACGCGCCGCGTGTGGTGGAATAGCACCCATTGACTAGAGTGGCCGCGATCGCCGTGAGCACCGCGGCGCAGCCGTAACGCGCCCGTAAGGCGCCGCAGACGGACCCGGTGGAATCTAGGGGTAAGGCGCAGTTTGCGGGGCTGCACCGCCTTGCAGAATTTGTATCAATGCAATAATGACCCCTTACTTAGTTTTAGTACAATTTCAAAGCAATGCTAAAATTCAGCGGTAAAATATTATGTACTCGAAAGTAAGGTTACACAACTTCTACTATCTTACAAGCTTGACCATGACATTGTACTGTAAAAGCACAATCTTGAATTTGACGAAAATATATGATAATGTTAATCTGTTGAAATCCTATATATAAAATTATATTTATAATATAATCTAGAATTATAGCAGTACTACAGTATAATACGCTGCAACGTCGTCTGTGTTACCAGCTCGAATAAGACCATTTTTAATTTCCCTGTAAGTTTTGCATAACAAAGACATAAATATATGACACTGTTAGTCGATTGTAATGCTATATATAAATCGTGAAAAGTTTAAGTTCTTACCTGTGTGTGTGTGTGTGTGTGTGTGTGTGTGTGTGTGTGTGTGTGTGTGTGTGTGTGTGTGTGTGTGTGTGGTGTGTGTGGTGTGTGTGTTGTGTGTGTGTGTGTGTGTGTGTGTGTGTGTGTGTGACAAAAGAGAAAGTGGTAAAGAGACAGAGATGTAAGAAGGGGAGAAGACAGGAAGAAATGTAGGGAATATAGCTCTGTGGAGGGAGACCAGAAGAAATAGAAAAAGGCTCTTACAAGTGCTGTTTGATCTTGCTTTGGTTTGGAATCTGTTGAAGGAAAAAAATACAGTTAACACTTTTGAATGCATGACAATTTACAATCTCACATATCATGAACAAGCTTTAACATTGGGGGTAATTTACGAGTTAAAGCACTAACCAATCAGGGGCGGACTGGAACAAGGACAGCTCTGAACGTTTTGTCCTAAATAGGACCACAACAATCAGCGTGCAGTAACAGTCTGTAGACTGTTGTCATGACATTTCTTCACAATACTATTAGTTGCCACTGTATGCAAGTATGACAGCCACAATAGGCATTTTTCCAAGCTTTGTATATACAGTGCCAAAAGTATTTAACTCAACATTTTCTTACATTAACTTTTTTTCCAACACAGCATTTATATTGTTAGCAGTTATGTTTTGGTGTACTTCTAAAGGTAATTAGTTATTTGCTCACTGTCAATTTATTGCCATTTATTTCAGATATTTATTTTATTTCAATTTAACAGCTAACCTTAGAGTGGCGTTAAGTTGGCGTGACGTTAAAGTCGTGCGACCCTGCTGTACTCGTCTGTAGCATAACGTTAGCATTTTGCTTCTGGCCATTAGATTTATGATTCGAAAATTATAAAAGTAGGGTAGATATGTGGAGATTATCCGGCTGAACAAAACGTGCATTTATCAACAGGTTCGTTTTCCACAGATCTTATTTCGAGCTATTTTCCAAAATCCTATGGAGAAATCCCATTGACTCTGAGACGAGGGAACCAATAGTTGTAAAATGCTAACTCACTTCTGGGTTGTAGGACTCATCACCGCACTATATCTCCGGTCAAGTAAAGCTAATATGTGTTTAGCTAGCTCGTGCTTAAAAAAAAATGTAACTACAACTATTTACTTGCAATAAACATTACAAATATTGGAGGCATGCGGTGCTGCACATTACCTGCTTGGCGAAGTCAAGCAGTTGTTGCCGATGTCCGGTGCGTTCATGGTCATGGATAGTAATCGGTAGCATGGTGTTCACTTACTACGCGATCGCACAACGTAACGTACAGTAATTCCACAACCACAAAAATGGATTAACATCGATTTAGCTGGGGCAACAAAAATAAATAAATGAATGAATCTACTGGTTTCATAATTTGAACCAAAATTGGTGCATTTTGCACAATTTTTTTTATTTATCTTTATTATTTTTTTATTATGTCCTATTTATATTATGTTGCACTGTTGGAGGAGCTCGGGGTCTAAGATTTTAAATGCCAAAAGTACACTGTAGCTAGCATCTGATAACAAAAACCCTTGAACCTTAGTGGTGTTTATTTTTCACAGGAGTTCAGTTGCTAAGCGATCATACAACGTCACGTCCGGTATTTCCACAACACAAATGGATTAACATCGATTTAATACATTAATGTAGCCTTTGTTTCTGCTAAAAGAGGTGTCGACCAGCTCGGGCCACAAGAAAATCGGCGAAATCGAGTGTGACGATTAAAAAATAAATTAAAAACATCTAATTTTGACAATAAAAACCGACCAATAGTCTTGGTAGAGCATTTGCTTGGCACTTCCGGGTATTTCTCCACTGGTTGGGCCATGTTAACAATACCGTGTAACTGTCACGTTTGAAGGGACGAAACCGTGACATATTCACGTCTCCCATCATGGTAGATCGTCACATGTTCACGTCTTGCCGTGATACCGGGTTGCTCATACTGCAGAGCCTTAATCAAATGGCTCTTTCCTGTCCCAGCACCGCCTGTTATAAATATATCATATCATTGTCGTATTTGATAGAAAATAGACATTTGTTTTTCTTTAGAGACCGAACTAATTTCAGCCCTTCGCTTCTGCACAAAATATTCTTTGTCTTTTCCAAATGGCACATTTGCCGATTACTAACGGCAAGATCAGGAATAGCGTCTATTTGCTCCCCGTCTACGGTTTCAATTTTTTCCCGCTCTTCTTCGCATTGAAGATTGTCCAATTCCTGTTCAGGTCACACCAAGCGTCTTCAAAATCTACATTACCGTCTAAAGCAGGGGTTTTCAAAGTGTGGGAAGGTGAGCCTCCCCTCAGAGAACATAAGAACAGCCGCGCCCCCCTCCCAATTATTATTGCTAATATTATTATTATTGTTGTTGTGCTATAATGCAGGGGTATTCAATTGCATTTCTACGGAGCCCCTAAAGCAGTGGTCGCCAACCAGTCGATCGCGATCGACCGGTTGATCGCGAGTGTGGTGCGGGTAGATCGTGGACCGTTAAAAAAAAAAGTAACAAAAGAAATAAAATTAAATAATAATGTTTGAAAAATAAGTTTTTAGATGTAAACCTATCATCCACCACCCCGTTTGCAGGTGCCACTTGATTGACGTATATTTTAGACACCTCAATAATATAATACATTAACCGTGCTTTACGTGAACCTCATCATGACACAAGAGAGGACGGCAGGACTGCAATTTCCCGTGTTCAGTGAATGCAACAGAGGCAAGACACCAGACCAATCAGAGAGTTGCATGGAAATACACGTGTGCTTGTGTCATTCAAGCTCGGCTCTGTGTGTGTGTGGCAATAGCGCATTTAGTGTGAGAGAGAGGGTGAAGAGAGGGAGAGAGAGGGGGGAGAGGGACCGGTGCCAGCGGGGACCGTGATGTTAGCATCTGGTTAGTTGCTGCACTAACGGGCCGTCTCCACAGCAGCGTTAAAAAAATGTTGGAGGTGGGCGTATCTGAGGCTTGGGGATTTTTTTGCGATCAACCAATCACATGAATCTCCCGCCCCCGAATCTCCCGCCCCCGATATACAAAGCAAAAAAGCCCGGTTCTTCTCCACTATTGCCAAAATGGATGCCGGTTTTGTAGCAAGGGTAGAACGTGTAGTAGCAAGGGTGAATTTAGTGTATGCAATGTCTCGCAGGAGGCCTAGAGTGCATCACTTTTGGGTACATCCAATACTCCGAAAACGTCTGCAACGGGGGGAATACCACGGTCTGGTCCAAGAGCTCCGTCTGGATGACCACCTGTTCCACCAGTATTTTCGGATGAGCAAAAACGTGTTCGACGAGTTGCTCGGAAAAGTGGGTCCACTGATCACAAAGGTGGACACCCATATGCGTTTGTCAATCGGACCCGCCGAGCGACTCGCCATCTGCCTACGGTACGTTTTGTGTATTTGTACTTCTTTCATCTGACTCTGTATAGAAAGAGAGAATGCATGCCATGGATGAATGATGACTGAAGTCTGTGATTTAGTTCAGATGGATGACATTAATTAAGATAGCTAGGTTAACACAGTATTGCTCCCCTGTGTACATGGCGTGTGTGTGTGTCTGTGGTCTGTGTGTGGGGGGATCTGTGTGTGTCTGTGTCTGTGTGTGGGGGGGGATCTGTCTGTGGTCTGTGTGTGTCTGTGGTCTGTGTGTATGTGTGTGTCTGTGTCTGTGTGTGTGGGGGGGATATGTGTGTGTGTATATGTGTGTGGGGTCTGACATATATTTTTTTAATCATGTGTATATTTTTTTCTCAGGTACCTGGCAACTGGTGATTCATACAGGACCATAGCATTCAGCTATCGGGTCGGGCATGCAACAGTGGCTGTCATCGTCAAGGAGGTTGCGGGTGCCATCTGGACCGCCCTGGTTGAGGAGACCATGCCAGTACCACAGATGGAGGACTGGAGAGCCATCGCTGCTGAGTTTCATGAGATCTGGAACTTTCCAATTGCGTTGGTGCCATTGATGGGAAGCACGTGGTGATCCAGGCTCCGGCAAATTCTGGGTCCCTCTACTTCAACTACAAGTCCACCCACTCCTTGGTACTGCTGGCTGTCGTGGATGCCCGGTACCTCTTCAGGGTAGTGGATGTTGGAGGATTTGGAAGGAGCAGCGACAGTGGGAGCCTGCGGAATTCTGCATTTGGAGAGAGCCTCAGAGATGGCAGTCTGCAGCTACCACCTGACACCGTCATCCCAGGAGCAGAGCAGCTGGGCCTTCTTCCCCATGTGTTTGTAGGAGATGAGCTTTTCCGCTGCTGGACAACCTGCTGCGTCCATTCCCTGGACGTCACCTCACCCGTGAAAGGAGGATGTTCAACTACCGCCTCAGCCGGGCCAGGTTGGTGGTTGAATGTGCGTTTGGCATCCTCTCCCAGTGGAGAATGTTCAGGCGTGTCATCACCACCAGCCCGGAGGTAACAGAGTTGTGTGTGAAGGCCACCTGTGTGTTGCACAACTTCCTCCGCAGGAAGACGATAGGAAGGCGATCACGCACACCTCTTGTCGAGTCCACGGATGAAGATACTCCAACCCTGTGTGATGCACCGAGGATGGGCTCCAACAATGCCACACGCAGATCCATCCAACTGCGGGAGACCTTCAGCTCCTATTTTTGAGGAGGGTGCAGTGCCATGGCAGCAGTATGTGGTGTAGGGTCACCATTGTCTCCAAACCAAAAGCTCTTTTAAGAGCTACCCATATTTTCTTTAAAAGCAAATATTCCAAATAAACATGTTTCTTGAATTGATATTATGATATGACTAACAACCTTTTTCCTTCAGTCCTGTTTTTAGTGATAAACCACTCATAATTACAACAGGTTTTCACCTGAACAATTACAGAAGACCGCACATTATATATCGACATACATGAAGCTTCTGGTATGTTGCAACTGACAAACCACATGAACAAGTCAAGACACAGTATAGCCATAACATACTTTAAATAACTTTTATTTATGTAATGTTGTGAGTGAAGTGTGTGATGAGTGTAAAAAAGTGTAATGTGGATCAGTATCAGTATCAGTATTTAATCTCCTCCTGGTCTGCCTCTAAAACACACCTTGTATAAGCAAATCTGACTCGCAGCCTCTTTGCTCTCGACATCAGTCTCATGGTGGGCAAGAGACTCCTGAAGAATAACAGGTCCTCCCTCCTCCACCACCAATGGCATGGCCAGAATTGGAGCGACGGCAGACAGCAAATTCTGTTCGAAGGAGGACATCTCCTTTGCCCTTTTCCTCCGGAACGAACCCCTTGCATCCTCCTGTCCTGTCTCCCCTGCCTCTGCTGGCTGACTGGCACTGGCTGACTGGCACCTGGCTGACTGCCTGGCTGACTGCACCTGGCTGACTGCCTGGCTGACTGGCTGGCTGACTGCCACCTGGCTGACTGGCACCTGGCTGACTGGCTGGCTGACTGCCACCTGGCTGACTGCCTGGCTGACTGCTGGCTGACTGCACCTGGCTGACTGCCTGGCTGACTGCCACCTGGCTGACTGCACCTGGCTGACTGACTGGCTGGCTGACTGGCACCTGGCTGACTGCTGGCTGACTGCCACCTGGCTGGCTTTCCTGGCTCTCTTCTCTTACCAGGGTGGATGGAGGCAGGGTTTGCCGGGGGACATTGCTGGACGTCTCGCGGTCAATCATGAATGGGTTTAAAAAACTCATGATTGCCGCGAAACGCCAGGGCTTGTATCCCCCTGAAGACCCTGCACCGCTTCTTTTAGCCTCCTTCTCCTGTTGCTTCTCCTTCCTGTACCTGTCCCTCAGTGTCTTCCATTTCTTTTTGCACACTTCCTCTAATAAAATGAAATAAAGAATACAGTTAATTTCTTTAATTTACAACAATATTCCTCCATTAATGAAAACCAAATCCTTTTATCACTGTCAATTGCATAAAAGGTTTTACATGTCACACTTTATCAGAATCAAAATCAGAAACAGGTTTATTGCCAGGTAAGTTCGCACATACTAGGAATTTGACTTGATGTCATGGGGCATATATAAAAAACAAGAAATGTAATATAAAACACAATGTTTTACACCGTAATAAAATACAGTTAAGTTGCAATAAGATAACAATTAAATAAAGCAGTAATTTACATGGAAATAGAATGCTATGAATGCATTTTTGCATATAAACTAAGAAATGTGAAATCAGAATATGTGCAGAAAGGAGTATGCTATTATTAGTATGCTAGTATGGTGCTATTTTATGCTACATTCCATGCTGGCTAAATATACTGTCTATGCTTGCTAGCGATGTTAAAACGAAGTAAACTGGATATAAAATCCCCAAACAGGCGAAAACCTACCAGTTTCACCCACTGTCTCTGCCACCTCCCTCCATGCCTGGTTCCTCCGGTTTGTATCCCGGTAGGTGAACAGGTCATAAAGAACCGGGTGATTTGCTACCACAACTACTAACTTTTCCTCCATTTTGTCAATTTTGTTAGGAATATAGAAATGACTGCGGTATGTCTCTCCCAGCATACACGCGGTTTGATTGGCTAGTGCTTGAACTGTCAGATTTGCATACACGGGATTTGATTGGCTGACGCTTCCACCTCAGCTTCAAAAGTTGAACATTGTTCAACTTTGAATCTTGAAAATCCTGAGAATCTCCGCTCGCCTGCCCACAATGCATTTCGGCGAAAAGTGAGGGAAAGTGACGTCACCCCATTCAAAGTGAATGGGCAGAAGCGTTTCAAGATTTTTTAACGCTGCTGTGGAGACGGCCCGTAACGGACATAAGGAGCTGTTTCCACAACAAGCTGGAGGAGAGTCCTCTCCTCTCAGACTGAGGGGCTCAGGTGAGCTAAAGGACTCTTGAGTGTTTAGATATAGTTCACTTTAGTCTAAGTTATCTCAGTGGGTCTCAAACGGTTTTGTCACAAATTATTGAAAAGATTATTTCCGCGGCACGCTTTCAAATATAACATTTTCGTTTGAAAGAGCCTTTTTGACGGAGTTCAGAATTTAACCTTCTTCTCCTTTTTTTCGGCCAAAGACTCTACTTTTACACACTCACATGGTGTCAAGTTACATTTACATTCTGCACATTCATCTTCACTGCTGCAACATATACATGTACAGGCAGTAGCTGGCCTGGGGAAATTAAATAGACAAACAGTGTTATTTTCTTACACGTTTTAGAGTGTCTTTTGGAATGCTGTTGCACAGATGTCACAATGTCCTTTAACGGCTCATCTTGTGATGGTAATTCACATGTCACATATGTGTCGATTAATTTAATCACCTCTTCATCTGCATTATCAATTTTGGGTGCATTCTCAATCCAAAACAAGCAATGCACATGAGGTGAGCCACGCTGCTGAAATTCCACGCGATAGAAATAGTCTACAATCTTGCCAATTGGGTGTGAAGGGGACATAAGAACTTCTTTCAAAAAACAATTCCATCTAAAATCAAACATCCTCTAAATCTAAATCTTCAGCGGTCTGTGTTCTACCTTCCTGTTTTAAAATAGTGTTGAGTAGATTTGTCCACCTAAGATCAGCCGAAGAGAATTAACAAAACCAGGTAGGCACACCAAGTTGACGCACACAAGCTAGGAGGTCATTCTGTGCGCGCTGCCAAAATAGTACCTCTAATAGGTGAGAGAAAACGAAAGCCATCATCAAATTGCAACAGTTTTTTATGGTTTCCTGATTCAACAAATTATCTTCTATCGGTTTGGATGGAAAGCCTGCTTTGCCTTTTCGCAATGCAATAGACACACTGGACAATACCTGTTGCACCTCAGACAAATACTGAGCATATTAAATGTATTCTATATTTTGTACAAACCTAACATCAGCATTTAAAACACGGATATTCAAATAGCGTGCTAATGTTATCTTGCGGGGCCTCGAATCATGGTAGAAGAAGAAGAAGATACACTTTATTAATCCCTTACAGGGAATTTCTTTCCCCACTCTGTTGTGTTTACACACATTACACACACAGGGGAGGATATTCATGCACAAACACAGGATATACATGCACACACACAACCACATGCAGATAGGAGAGGTGGCAGAGCAGAGAGGCTGCCAGGTACCCGGCGCCAAGGGAGCAGTTTCGAGGTTAGGTGCCTTGCTCAAGGGCACCTCGGCAGTGGCCTTGGAGGTGAACTGGCACCTCTCCAGCTACCAGCTCACTCCATCTTTTTGTTGGTCCGATCGGGACGTGAACCGGCGACCCTTCGGTTCCAAGACCAAGTCCCTACAGACTAACCCCTAGATTCCACCGGTCCGTCTGCGGCGCGTTACGGCTGCGCCACGGTGCTCACGGCGATCGCGGCCACTCTAGTCAATGGGTGCTATTCCACCACACGCGGCGCGTTACGGCTCAGAAGCGTCCCAGAAGCGGCTCGGCGCAGGGCTCCTCTAAAATTAGGATGAATCCTATTTTTGACGCGGCGCAGCCGTAACGTAAGGTCGGGCAGGCAGGAAGTGGAACGTTCAGAGCATATATATATATAGATATATACACACACACAAACTAATTTTGCGGACCCTATCCCTCCGTAGTCTTTCAAGTAGGAGAAATGCCAGCGTTCTCCTCCGGTTTACAGGCACTGTGTAAATTATATATATAGAATAATTCAACACAGTCTCACGGCATTTCGTGTTATAGTCACGAAATAATCTATTGATTCGTGTTCACCAACACGATTTCGCCATTTTTTTCGTGTCACACAGAACGATTTTAAAAGCAATGTAAATAATAACAAATTAGAAGGAAAAACAGATAAAAAAAAATACAGACTTCAGTATTCTGACACAGAACGATTTTAGAAGCAATGTATTTATTGGTAGTATGTTCGTGCCTGCACCAAATAATAACAAATTAGAAGGAAAAAAGATGACAAAAAACAGATGTCAGTATTCTGAGGCTCTGAGACATTTCTTTTCCTTGCGGACGGCAAAAAAACTCAGACATTATACAATTTAAAATAAAAGGGATAGGGTTAGGCTTAGGGTAAGATATTGAGTAAGAACATGTTTTTATGAACCACACAGCTTCGGTCTTCCAAGACCCGACCGGACAAAAAGACGTGTTGCAGGCACGAAACATACTACCAATAGAAATACATTGCTTTTAAAATCGTTCTGTGTGACACGAAATAAATGCGAAAATCGTGTTGGTGAACACGAATCAATAGATTAAATTAATTTTGTGACTATAGCACGAAAAGCGGTGAGACTGGGTTGAATAATTATGATGAATGCATTTTTTTACCACTAAAATACAGCAACACATCTTTGATTCATGTCGTTTATAACTGGAATATTACAGTTATTATTAACTTTGTCTGTACAAAGTAGCCTGTCCAGGAAATATGCCCAAATCAACAAAAACTGCGAGCCGGCAGGCAAGACGCTCCGCTTCTGAAATGCTTCTGAAACGCGCCTGGTAGGGTATGACGCCGGAGGAGGCCGGACCAAAACCGCGGCGCAGCCGTAACGCGGCGCAGACGGACCCGGTGGAATCTAGGGGTAAGCCACTGCCGCACCTGGTAGGTGTTAAAGCCCAGTGGGAACAATATGCATGTACATCCGCCTGTACTTTTTGCTTATCCTCAGTGCACACGACGTTGTTAGTCATTCTCGATTGAACCTTGACTCGATAAAGTTGTGTCATTCTTTGTTTGTGTTTGGATTTGAAATCACGGTCATTTCCATAACGGTTATTTATGTATGACTTCTGCTTCTTCTTAAAGCCACGGTCTTGACTGTAACGAGTGGTTATATATGACTTCTGCTTCTTCTTAAAGGCACGGTCTTGTTTATAGCGAGCGGTTATGTAGGACATCTTTCTTTTTCTGTAAAGTTCATTTCCGCAGGATTTATTGGTAACAGATGCGTTTTTATTATACCTTTCCCTGTGATGAGCATTTTGTT